>JASDQU011401286.1:795-13126 GCA_032191745.1 Picea mariana
AGGAGGGAAAAAGTAATCTTTTATCTATTTGAAAAGTTATGGATAGAAAAATACCCTTCTAGTAGATTCAACCACTTGTCTACAATATCTGCATCTATCTGAACTTCAAATATAGGAATATCAAAGTTTATTTTTACCTTGAGGGGGCAGTGCCTCCGCTCGAAGAATATGCAATGCCTGCTGGTAGCCGTTGAAGGATTTGTGCGAAACTATCCATCATCTCGTTCCTTTGTTACGTGAGGGATTCCTCAATAAACAGTTTGAAAGGATCTCCTGTCCCGTCATATTTCTTTTCTCCTGCCATGAGAGGTCGCTTGGGCGTGCGAGAGATTTTGTCCTCAAGAGAAACAAGCTCGAGACCCAACTCTTTGTACTCCGACCTTGTTGGGGACATGCATTAAGATGACAAGGAGCAGACTGCTCGGATACCACTGATCTGGATTTTATGAGTAGAACAAAATGACTACAGATTCTTAACAAGTGATTTATAGAAAATAACAGAGATACAGTAAAACTAGTTTTCTATTCAATAAGGAAATAAGCTGAAACTGTAAAATGCAACATAAACAAGCTTGCTGGAATGGTGGCGGCTTATCTATGAGAAGAGATGCGATGGCTGCGCTTATTCGCAAGAATATGATTACAATGAGGCTTTGAAGGCCTTTTTACAATAAAAAGGAATTCCAAAAACCCTAGAGATCCAAAAACCTAACCCTAGGAGATGAAGCGCCAAAAGTCATGTGGGCCCCATTTGGGTAAGTTAGTACATCAACTTATCGGGGTCATAACTTTTGCATACGATCTTCATTTTCGGCATATGATATCCCGTTGGAAAGGTATCGGCAAGAAGATTCATTTTAGGGGAAATATTGAAGGAACTTCCATATTTATCCCTGTTTTCCCAAAAAACATCGTTTAGGGCCTCAAAACGGTTATGGAAGTGAAAAACTGCTAAAAATAGTAAATTACCAAAATTGTCAAAAAATTGTTTTGAACCAGTTGGAAAAGGTGGGTGGCCACCGATATTGACCTGGATCATAAGAATTGTTGTATTCAAACTTGACATATTAGTTTCACCATGGGATGAGTCCAAGATACATGAAATCAAAGGAAAAAAGGTATTGACACTTGAAATCTGCGCAATACAAGATTTTGAATGGAATCCTCTTCCTATGGAAATATTATGGAGTTTTAATATGTTGTTTAGAAAAGGACGGTGTTGAAAAATTCTTGAAACATATCCATGATGGGACAACTAGAAGTCACTTCACCGGTGAGACAACAGAGCTAGTTACTATTGACCCACTCTCTTCAAAGATGCAGACACTTACGTTAGAAAATGAAAAAATACCAACTAATAATGGGAAGAGAGAAAAAGGCATCAATACCATTACATCCTATCTCAATTAATAAACCTTTAGGGCAATGGGATATACACATAATGGGATAAATCAACCCACACTTTTCAAATTAGCACAAGTACATCTTCACTGGAACTAACTATTTCACTAGGTGGGTTGAGGCTATACCATTAACACATGTAAATGTGAAGGCGATCATTTAGTTCCTCAAACAACATTTGGTCACTAGATTTATAATTCTTTTGGTCATTGTTTTCGATAATGCTTCTTATTTCTCTTCCTCACTATTGTATGAGTTTGCATTAGATAAGGGCATAATTCTTTGGTATTCAACCAACTACCATCCAAAATAATACATAGTGGTTGAATCAACAAATAAGAATTTGATTGTATCATCAAGAAGAATATAGTCAAGAACCATAAGAATTGGAATAATTCCTTATCCAATGATATCTGGGTAGACATAGTTACACCAAAAAGAGCATTGGGTACTTCTTATTTAGTTTATGGGAAAGAAGCAATCCTTTCGTCAATGTTTTCTTGCCTTCACTCCAACCTTCCTAAGCATCGTGAGGTCAACCTTCTCCCACCCTTTAAAATTTAATTGATACTCTTATCATGTTAGAAGAGAAGAAGGAGACAACAAAAAAAAAAAGTTGCCGCTCACCGATAGATCATCAAGAGGTGGTTTGATGAAAACAATGCTGGTGATAAGCATTTTGAGATAGATGATTTGGTCTTGAAATGGGATAGAGTCAATAAGCCTAAATGTAAACACACAAAGTTTCATAACTTGTGTCTTGGTCCTTATCAAGTAGCATAAAAAATAGGAGTTGGTATGTATTGATTACAAATCTTGAAAGGCGAGCTTGATTCCCTTCTCGTCAATGGCTAGATCCTTAAACACTATTTTACTTGATTGTTTTGAAAGAGTAATCAATTGTATATAGTTTTATTTTATTTTTCATTTCATTATTTTGACTCCAACTTTGATTTCAATTAATTAAAATCTTTTATTGCATGATCTCTTTTTGAAAATCATTTTTTTTTGTTTCTTTTTAAGGTATGTTGAGTTTTCAACATTTAGAGAGAAAAATGAAGCTCTTTTTTCCAAATTCCCAATTTTTTTTTCTTATGAAAAGTAGAGTGAATCCGTTTAAGTTGAACTAGAGACCAAAGAGTAACTCATATATTCTCCCACATGAGACTCTGGAAACACTCAATACCTTTGTTAGTGAATCAACTAGTTCTTTTAAATAGAGAATGATTAAATAATAATAATATTCATGATACCAACTAAAGTAAGAATGAGAGCTTGGTTGATGACACTTTTCCCTGGAAAGGAAAATATTAATTCTTGAGTGCTTGATTCGTATCTTCATTAATAGATATCATCCTCAAATAGTTGAAACATATATTGTTTTACCGTCTTATCTTTCAAATAAAATAAAATAATAAAGAATACAAGAGAAGACAAATAATGAAAAGAAAAGATAACCTTATAAAGGGTCAACGTAAGATGATTGAATAAGGGTGAAATATATTTCATGAAGGAATGCAAATATCTCCGCTAGGGATATGAATTCTCATTGGTAGCGGGGAAATTTCTGTGATATTAGGGTGACTATGTTGGGGCTATGAATGCTCAGAGGCATTGGAACAACATTGGAAGAATGATGAAGTAAGTTAGAGATCTAAATAATATTTCCCAAATAGTAAAAAGTTTGTCATAAGTCATTCTCCCTATTCAAGCTTAAATTGTGTTTCTACCAAAGACTTATTATTCTCATTGGTTAAATAATTAAGTAATTTATAATAAGGTAAATAACTACTCCAAGGTTGATATGAAGAGAAGCTATGAATACCTTGTTTTTCTAAGTCTACCTATAACTCACACTTCATTTGAAAATTGAATTTGTTTTCTACTCAAAGGCCATCAATGCAAAGATGCTAGATTCATCTAGAATTTCCATTTGTCGAGACTTCAACACACTCTAAAATTTTCAATAAATTTTGGGTACCAATTGTTTAGTTTCTCTTTCAATATTTAGTTTCTTTTTGAATAAAGTCATTTTTCCTTCTAGTTTTGATGAAATTTCATGAATAACAAGTTTAATTTTTTCCTACTTCTTTGTCATAAAAAGACAAAATTTTTCTAAGTCAAAAAGTTTGATTAACTAAGCCTTTGAGGTTCTCATTGGAGAAATTTTAAACTTTCATCATATTTATAAGTTTACTTTTCCTTCGATGATTTTTTTTTTCCCGATAATATTCATGGATTAGAGGACACTTCAAACTTTTGCTTGCAAAAAGTTAAAAAATTCTCCAATTGTGTTGTGGTGGAAAGTTAAAATTGACCTCGATATGTTTGTTTTGAAAATTTAAAATTACCTCCGATCATCACAATGCACTTTGAATTTACACAAAGAAAAGTTTAAAAGTCCATCTATAAAAAGTGTTGGTTGTGGAGCCTGATTATCTTCCCGATTTAGAGGTCTTTGTTTTCAGCCATGTTTATACCCCATGAATACTATACACCCCTCCATGCGGGGGGGGGGACTTACCCCCTTGCGGGTCCAGGGGAAAGTGGGGGTTCGGGGTGAAGCCCCTGAAGGAAAAATTTCCTTGTAAATGTATATTGCAGTTTCATAGTAAATCTGGACCGTTCATTATAAGGTTGCAGATATGACGATAGAAGTTATGTTAGGGTTTTTTCCCTAGAAGGAAACCCTGTTTTATGAGGGAATTGTATTGGGGCTGTGTATCATTGCGAATATTGTATTCTGAGAGAGGAGACTGTGAGAGAAATAAGAGGAAGTTACAACGAGTGTGTTGTAGGTTGTATCCCTTCATTTTGCTGGATAATAAAAATGAAGGACCTGGAAATTTCTATGGTGGATGTAGACCACACTGGGTGAACCACGTATATCTGTGTCTCTATTGTATTGTGTATATTCTATCTTTTATTTCCGCATTTGTTTTAGTTTATTGCTCTGCGATCCTGTTTATCTAAAGGAAATTTAAATTTTGTCTCGATGGAACTTCATGAAAAATTTTCAAGTTTTTTGATTCAAAGTTGAAATTTCTCTAATAAGTGCACTTATTGGAGTAAAATCAAACTTTTCCCCAATTCAAAGTTAAAATCGCCTCTCATTAAAAATTTAAGAAACCCTATGATAACATTTCACAACAACATCAAACGTTTTTGCATCAAAGTGAAAACAAACTTTTGGTATACTCTGATCATTGGGGGTAACATCTAACTTTCTGTGTTGCCTAGATATTGAAAAAATTGCATCACTATGTTTTTGAGCTTTTACAAAACACAATTCTCAATATGCTCTCCAATCTAAGAAATTCACCAATTTGACGCATCACCCATTGTTTCAACTTTGTTAAATACTAAACATGCTCACGTCGCTCTGATGCAAAGTTTGAAAATTGTTTCAATGACCATTTAACACATCACATTGCCATAACTCTTTTGGAAGGTGGTATATGAAATGTCCTACTGGGTTTGAATGTGAAAATCTAATGAAATATGATCATATCTCGTGCTTGATTAATTTACCATGACTAGGATTTTCACAAATTTTCTATAAGACTGATTGATTTCACCCATTTCTCACTCATCAATACTTTGTTAAAATTTTTCTGTCTAAGTGAATTCATATCTAGATTTACTATTAAAGTTCACTTGAAGATTTTTCTTAGAGTACAACACCCCCTAATTTATAGCTATTAGAGTATTGCATCAAGTTTCTCTATACAATCCTCTATTTGTGATTTTTGGACAATTGTTGATTGTATTGTTTAAATATTTTACCACTGGTTGAAATTTCAAGCTTATAATAACTCTACTCAGATCTACTGGGTATCTTTTCAGAAAAACTCCATGTTTTGAGTTTTTTCTAGAACCAATGAAATTTATTTTTGCATAAATTTAAAATCTAGAAGAAATGTTGTTCTATTTTAAAGCATAATTGTTTTGTTATCAAATGATCTACAGATTTTGTAAATTGCAAAATCTATGGAAGATGAAGAAAATTTAGAGTTATAATGTTAATTTCATTTCTATTTCTTCAGATACAATGCTTCCATGAAGGTCCTAGTCTATAACACTTAAAAAATTTCCTAAGGGAAAACATTCTATTATTTAACCTATGGGGCTTAGAGATACTAAAATGGATTTGACCCCTACATTTTTTTTTCCTGTGATTCAATTATCCAAACTAGATATTGAGCTAACGAGGTTGGTTTACAAAGATACATAATCACAAATCATCCCTCAAATCCATTTTCCGAGCTGGGGGGTGGAGGGATTTACAGAATAACGAGAGAGGAGGATTACCTAGATGTGGTCCCTCCTAGTAATCATAGCATGAGAAATGTTGACGATCTTGTGTCATCAACACTAGAAGGTCTTGTCTTCACTCTATTGCAACAAGGACCCAATAATTTCTTTCCCAGAATTAGTGGAGTGGATTATCTCATATACTGATGTAAAGCATAAAACAATCCTTAATGATGAAGGGAGATATATTGGTTCCTGTTAGGTTTTAAAGATGGATAAGTATTACAAATTACATCAACCATAAAAGCATATAATTATAGGAATTGTTGAACAATTCCATAGGGAACATGATATCAAAAATATCGTCACTCATTGGTGAGTAGAAGAAAAAAGATTATTTGGTAAGATAGATGAACAAGAGCAATGACATTCTAGTCAAATTGAACAACAACCAATGCAACAGACGCAACAATAAAATGAACCTCTTTCTATTAGCTTCAATGATTTGACAATGGAAGATGTAGAAATTCCAAATCCAAGTATAGACAAAGGAAAATCGATGGATATGGAGTAGGTTAATATCTTTAGTCGTATGGATAAAAAATTATCATGGGGTGATAAGCATATTCCTGACCCACTTGAAGAAGTTGTTGATATTGAGTTGATTACATATAATATAAGGAAACAAATTATTGTGAAATAGACTCAAAAGTGGAAAAAGATTGACCTAGACACTACAATTTTGTGCACTACAGAAGAATTGGTTATTGACATTAAAAGAGCTAGGCTAAGTGATATTCTATCTGTTAGATTGGAAATCTCTCATGCAATAATAGATAAATCTAGGTAAGAGGTAGTAGAGATTCAAAATTTGGAGAAAAATATATCAATGTTTTTTTTTGTAAATGAAAAATATTGCATTACCTTACGCTATCAAAAAAGCGACACATGTCTGAAAATACATGAAAACACGCCACCTGTTCTTCCACATGCACGGAAACCAAAACAGGTGTTCAACATTGTTCAAGGACCAGCTGGTTAACCAGAGTCTGTTTTCAACAAAATACATTCTAGCTAAAACCAAAAATCTAACTGTAAATAAACTAGATGTGAGGCAAAATCGGGCGTCCATCATGGAAAAATATGAAGGAGAATGGCTGACAACATGTTGGGAAGTGGCTCTTCGTAGGATCACTTAATAGGGAGTCAAACAAAATTTCCAGGAGCTTTCTAAGGAGGTTTTGCAACTTCTCAGCCAAGTCTTTTCTCATCTCAAAAATCAACACCAAATGGCCCTCCGTGAGCCTGCAGAAGCTGGGTAAGTCGTGGCAATCCAAACTCGGGTGAGCTTGTGCACCTGTGTGTATCTCCCGATGGGTTTCCTCCTTTCTCCAGTGGTCACCCCACTTTATCCATGGGTCTTCATGTTGGGGTATGCATTATTCTTGTAGTTATTCTACATAAGTGGAGAGAATTCCTCCTCTACCATACAACTTCCCATGGTTGGCTCGGGAGAATTTAAAGGGAAGCTATTTCCTATTGGTGTCATCTTCTCCATGGTGTTCTCCTCCCAGTTAGGAGGAATTTTCTCCTCCACTATGCATCCTCCATAGTTTATCTCTGGGTGAGGCAAGTAAAACTTGGGTTTGGAGTTTTCACACCAGTTTTGGTCGGAGTTAGGAGACCGAGCATATATGCTTCTTGGATTAGGGAAGAGAGAGGGTGGTCCTATGGATCGATGCCTATCTACTTGAATATAGTAAGACGATCCACACTTGGATTTTCTTCTCTCATGAGGCATGGTGAAGCTAACCTCATGGGGAGAAGAATTAACAGAGGAAATGCAGGAAATGTTGGTCATGGACGGAAGGAGAATAACAGAGGCTCGAAGTACTCAGACTGAAAGAGCAAGGGGATAATGGAAAAATGAGGACAAACTATGGAGATAAGAGCCACAACAAGGAATCACCTACGTGATGATGAGGGAAGTGACAGTTTTGGGAGCCATGACTGCTGAGGTGATGTCACCTTGCTGCATCGTACCAATACTAGAGGGCCAAGATTGGAGCACCATTAAACCTGCCAAACTGTCCCAACGCACTAAGCTGTGGTTGGAGTGAATGCTATGCATTGTGAATTGACAGAAGAGGAGGCTGGAGGTGATCAGGGTATTTAACTACACTCATATCTAGCGTGCCATGTGACATGTTCTCTCTAGGTGTCACCCCATCTGGGGGGAGGTAGTTGTTATCCCAGGTTTAGAGGTGGTTTTGAACCAGGAGGCAGAGAAAGGTGGAAACCTTTGGCCAGAGTTTGCTTTTCCAGATTATGTGCCATATGTGATATTTCGACTGCTTGTGAAAATTTTCCTGAAGTTGATAAGATTCCTGATTTGTGAATGTTCCTGAAGGGGAATACCCCAATGAAGAATATCCTTCTCCTCGCTAATTTAGCTCTTCCTGTTTCCTACTGTTACTTGCCAAGGTTGCATATCAAGATTTGTCGGTATGTTTAGATCTTGTGGGAGAAGTTTCCAACTATGCCAAGGGGATTGATGTGGGACATTAAGCCAGAGGTCCTCTACTTTGAGGTGCCCCAACCATTGTATGTGGTCT
The DNA here is from genome assembly GCA_032191745.1 of Picea mariana. Taxonomy (NCBI): domain Eukaryota; kingdom Viridiplantae; phylum Streptophyta; class Pinopsida; order Pinales; family Pinaceae; genus Picea; species Picea mariana. The sequence goes on from JASDQU011401286.1 coordinate 9,066, forward strand.
TGATAAGTACGTAAGATATCCATCATCTACAATGGAGGTAGTTGCTACCAAGCGTCTATCCAAAATTGAGTGCATTGTCCATTCCACACTTCCAAAAAAGAATGAATTTGGATGAGTAGGCGATTTTTCCAAGCTGCATTCCAAATATTAGAGCCATGGATCTTCTCTTCAAGCCTAACAAGTTTCTCTTGCTGGCGTTGGGGGGCTATATTTTTTCTTCCAGAGTTGCGCCCAAAGTTCTTTTGGGTACTTTATCTAGTGCCACCGGATGTTTTCTCCCATGACATTGTTGAGCTTTCCTGGGTCGCAGATACCCAATCCTCCCAAGGAAGTAGGTTTGCAGATCTTTTCCCAACTGACTAAGGCCCATTTTTTCCCTTGATTGTGACCATGCTAGAAGAAATTATGCTGAAGTTTTTTAATTATTTTAAAGACAGTTTGTGGTGCTGTAAGAGATGAGAACATTAAGGCCATAATAGATTGAAGAACCACTTTTAAGAGGATGAGCCTTGCAGGGAGATTTAAGGATCTGAAGGTACAAGAATTGAGGAAATTGGAGATTGAGAGGATTAGGGAGTCCCAGGAGACATTTCTTGCTATTGAGTCTATCAGGGTTAAATCTAGGTAATTAGATGGAAGGGAGAAGCATGGGATGTCCAAGAGGCAGGAAATATGCTTTTGAATTGCAGGGGGAGTGTTGAAGAAGAAAAAATGAGATTTGTCCAGATTGAAAGTAGTTCCTGGGGCGTCACTGAAATTTGTGAGGATGGTTTAGATTTTGACAGATTCCCTGACTATGGGGGTGTTCACAAGAATTGTATCATCAACAAATTGGACGCGGGAAGCAATGGGTTGGAGTCCATGAATCTAAATACCTTGTAGTGAACCATTCGAGATCAAGGAAGAAAAATATCACCCTAAACCTTCTGCCATGATTAGAAAGAGGAAGAGGGAAAGTGGATCCCCTTGACTAATTCCTCGAGAGGGGGAAAAAGGCTTAAAGGGGACGTTGTTGAATAGGATGGAGAAACAAACCGAGGATGTGAGTTTCATGATCCAAGATTTCCAGTCTTCATTGAACCCAAAGGATGAAAGAAGAGAATGCTTGTAATGCCAACTAAGCTTATCAAAAGCCTTAGAAATTTCAAGCTTTATGAGCATACCTGAGGTGCGTGTGTTATTGAGCAAGTGAATTACCTCATGAACCAATATTATGCTATCCATGATGTGTCACCCCTCTACATATCTAGACTGTTCCTTGGAGATAATGAAAGGAAGAATGGGCTTGAGTCTGAGAGCAATTACCTTTGTGATGATCTTGTATATGACATTGTAGAGCATTATCGGTCTAAAATTCTTTGGGTTAGTGACACATTCCTCTTTTTGGATCAGAGTGAGGAAAGTAGCATTAAGGGCTGAGAGCACCTGTCCTGAATTTCTAGATTCCTCCACAAGTTTCCAAACCTCTTCTTGAATCAGCGACCAACAGTGGTGGACTAAATTAGTAGTGAAACCATCCAGCCCTAGGGATTTGCTGGGGGGAATTTACTTGATAGCCTGATCAAATTCCTTCTGCGAGATCGGTATCATTAAAGCTCTGTTCTGTTTAGGGGTAATTAGGTCGGGAATATGTTGTGTTACCCTATTGATGGCTGGTGATCTATCAATTGGGGGTTTTGAGAGAATCTCTTTGTAATAGGTAACTAATTCTTTTTCAATGTCTGCATGATACAAAAGTGTGTTTCCTTATGAATCCTCGATTTTTGTAATGCGATTGATGTAATGCCTATGGATCATGGAGCAGTGAAAGAACTTTGTATTTTTTCCCCTTCCTTTAACCACTACACTTGAGACTTCTACTTCCAAAGGATCGCCTCCTACTTGTGACGATATGCAAGTTGTTTTTCCAGGATCGTTTCATCTTGTAGCAAGGTATCCAAATAGACTGAGACAATGGATTCATGCTAAATGTTCTCAATTCGTTGTTCTAGGGATTTCTATTCTAAGAAAACATTACCAAAGACATTCTTATTCCAGTCTTGAAGTTGTTGCTTGAAATTTTTTAGGCGCTGCTGGAATCTGTATTTACAAGTACCATGCACGATTTCGACTTTGTCCCTCCAGGTGCGGGAGAGGTTCGAGAAGCTTGGGTGAGTTAACCATAATTTCTCAAAGCGAAAGGGTTTGTACTGAGGTGTGGCAATTGTATCTAGCCACAGCTGGACTGGCCACTGGCCAATGATCTGAGCCTCATTTCGGAAGAATGTTGGGTTCAATTAGAGGGCCCTCAAGAATTAGGTTTTCCAAAATTAGGAAACTATCCAATCTGCTAGCTATGTGTTGAGTGCCTACCCGCTTATTGGACCAAGTGAAGGATCCATTTCTGGTCTCAATGTCAATTAAATTGAGGCTATCTATGAGATGTCTAAATTTGGTGTTGTCTTGGTCCAAATGTTTCAAGCTACCACTTTTTTCTTCTAGGGTGAGGATGATGTTGAAATCCCATCATAGCATCCATCGTTCTTGTCCTATTAGATTATTTATATAAGAAATATTGTCTAAGAAGTGATATTTCCCTTAGTGAGTTGAGGGCCATAAGCATTGGTAATGACCCCGGATTTACTTGAGCCTATAGCATGGTAATTTGTTGTGAGCATACCTACCATTGAAAAATATGGTTCCAGAATAACTATGGCTGGGTTCTAGAGGATGGCTAAACCCCTTGCTGCCCCTTTGGAGTGCGTGTAAATGAAATTATAGTGCCTCCAACATCTTTTGAATATTTCTTCTGCCATTTCTCCTACACATTTGGTTTCCTGTAGTAAAAATAGGTTTGGGTCTTTTGCTTTGACACAATTTCAAAGAATACTTTGTTTGGATCTTCCATTGAGGCCTCTGATATTCCATGTGATAATATTCATCATACTAAGTTGTGTGGGGCAAGAAAAATAGTTCAATGAGGCACTGCATTTGACCTAATTTTATCATAAAGTTGCCTACCTATTTTATTAATTGATGAGCCATTTTGCTTCCACATTGCTTACCCTCTTTTTGGTTCCACTTTGGATCAGGATTGGGCTCCAGGTGGATTCCTAAGTGGGAAGTGGAACCCGCTGTGGAATCAATGAAAACCTTGTGTACCTTTCCGAGTTTCTCCACTGGAATGGATTGCAGTTCCTTTCTGTTGAGGTATTCCTCGAGTTTGTCGAGGTCAATTTCCTCGAGTTCCCTTTCATTGATCTGCATTATGGTGTCACCACCTTCTTCTAGGTATTTTCCTAGTATCATTTGAGCTTGGGGATCTTGGCTTAATATTTTCTCTAAGATTGGATCTGGGGTTTATTTTTATCTAGCTTTTTCTTTGCTTGGATATGTTGTTTTATGGGGGTTTTCAACTTCCTCTATCTCTGATAGATTACTAAGTGAATCGAAGGATTTGTTGGTGGGAATCTTCTGGCTTCCAGTCTACATGGATTTTTTTGGAGGTGGTTTCCTACATCCCTGCACTTGAGTGTAGTGATCTTTCTGTTTCTCCTCTGCTGCTGGTCGGGATGGTGCATTAAGGGCATAGTCTCTGAAGAGATGTCCATGTTCGTGACATCTCTGGCATATGAAGGTGTTACACATGATTTTGGTCACTCTGGTGATGTTTCAACAGTGATGTATTCAGGCTCCCAACAAGGACTTTTTGCCTGAGAAAAATGCCTGCTGTCTTCTTCCAAAAATACATTATTAAAGTGAGTTCGCACGTTGCCTATGTACTAGGGTGCGAGAATGCTTGATTATCGTAGGCCACCCACACTTAGGGTGCAAACTATTCACAGACTTCTCTATAGATAGGGTGCAAACCTATTTTTAAGCTTGGAAAAGAGAAAAGGTCACGAAGGTTCTAGAAGGGAATCTTCTAGAAAATGAGTTGGAATTCATATGGTTGGAATTTTACTGACTTCTCAGATTTGGTGGGATCATCCTCATCCATTTAACCATCTCTCCTTCTCCTATATATTGAAAGGTTTCTCATGGAAAAGGTTAAGCAAGATTGAATGAAGAATTGGTGAAAG
>JASDQU011401286.1:13176-33349 GCA_032191745.1 Picea mariana
ATCATCCTCATCCATTTAACCATCTCTCCTTCTCCTATATATTGAAAGGTTTCTCATGGAAAAGGTTAAGCAAGATTGAATGAAGAATTGGTGAAAGAATTGTGTGAGGAACTCTGCTTGGATAGAAGCTTGAAGCCTTCATTTGGCCTATCAAGTTGTGTTGGATCTTCTTCATACAATTGTAACAAGTGTGTGTGTTGGAACCAAGGGTCACTAAAAGGAAGCTTGCAACATCAAGGCAATCAGGTTGTATCTTCTACTTTCATTTAATATGATACAACAGCATGTCCCTTTCCCATAAAGTCACTCTTACTTTATTGTGTAACTCCTTGATCATATGCATAGGTTGACATTGAATATATTGTACTATCTTCACTTTGGTTGGTTTGTGTTGTCTTGGATCTAACGTCATAAGAGCACCGGAGCGAAGCAGGAACAATAAAGACCTAAGGAAGTGATACAAAGGTATGTCATTCGTTTCTTCTCATTAGTAGATTCAATGATCACAACTTAGGGAAAGAGTCATGTCCTATCTTGTTTTTTTCTAGATCCAGGTGGATCTAGGGAGATCTATTAGTGTCCGCACCTACCGATTTATTCGATAACAAAAATGGCGATTCCACTGGGGATTCAACCCATTTTTTAGTGGTTTTTTCGTGGCCATTTTCTCTTAACCTACCATTTTTCATTCCCATCAATATCTGAGTCTTGAGGATACCCTTATAGACTCCTTAGGTCCAGAAGTTCCCTTAGAAATTTTGTCCTTTTTCCAAAATTTTGCTTGTTTACAGACCTTCTCGCACTGTACTCTTTTGTAGCCTGCGAGAATCACTTGAGTTCGCACCTTGGTGTTCAGTCCAGTGCGAACTTCTCACAGTCTGCCTGTGTCTAGCCTATGAGAACCCTTGATTCTTGCACTGTAACCCACTGCCAGCTAGCGAACCCACTTGCAAAATTTTTGGATCAGGTCTTTTGTGTCCTTAGATGCCCAGGTTTGTTTGTGTGTCTAAGAGGAACTTCTTTGGCCAGTGATTGAATATTTCTTGACTTGATATCTCATGAATGATTAGTCTTCGAAAATCAAAAGCTCTTCTTGTTCATTTTTTTCTCAATTTTTACCTCTTGACCTTTTCTTAACAAGGGTATAATCTCTGATCCTGAATCTGAGTGCTTGTTTGGTCAGGAGCATTTGATTAGATTAAAAGTTGAGATCAATTGTTCTTTTCAATTGTTTATTACTTGGAAAATTGTTACCCATGTGCATTTGAAGAGACTAGTCTTGTCAGTTTGTTATTTTTATCTTCATTGAAAGATTGGTTTGGGTGTTTGTTGGGTATTTGTTTTCCATTGGTTGCTTGTTTTTTCTTAGTTCCACCTCTGTTGTTTGGTTTCTAATGAAAATTAAAGACATTTTTTTTAAGCAACTTTTTATTCAAAAATATTGGCATTCAAGTATTGAAAGAGAATGAATAGATAATTTGCATTGTTCATGATTGTTTGATATTGCATTTCCAAGAAAATCATACATCGTAGTTCACATTGTTCCAGAAAACTCCTCTTTCCCTCCTGTAAATAGGATTCATTGAACAATTTTTTTTTGTATCATTCATTCCTATTTATGCATTGTTGGGTCAAAGTCTCACACAACATCGGTTTCATTTCCATCTCCTTTTGAGTAACAACAACCTTTAATAATATTGCACAATTTTAAAACTTAACTAGTAATTTTTTCTAGGGCTCTTTTACACCAACATTAGCTAGGCTAGAGCTTTGGATTAGGTAGTGAGACACAATCTCCAAAGCACAAAACACACAATAGTATCTTGTGATAGGGAGTGTCAAATTTCATTTACAACATTTTGTCCTGGGAAGCCCTTCTCACACAAGGGTCAAACCTAAGGTTGCATTGAGATCGACAGAGTTACTCACCTTGCTTTGTTGATATCGGTGTAGAGATTGCACGTATTATGGTGGTCACTTGAAGGTATACCCACAATGATGAGTGGGAGCCTCTCAAGCTGATTTCGGGCTAGATACCCTACCCTTGCATGTGGATCGGACTGTCAACTATCCCCCCAGGCATTATTGTTGTTGGTGGTAACCTTAGTAGCCTATCTTTTTAGGGTCTTACATAGGGTGACTGTGAAGGGGAAAGTCTTCACGGTACCTGGAATCGACGTTGGCCAGACTCACTCAGGCTCCTTGGAGGGTATACCCATGATTATGTCTGGGAGCTTGCACCAGGGTGTAAGTCTGTTAAGCAGGTCATCAATGTAACTTTTCCACCCTAGCCCAGCCCCTTCTTGTCTCGTCGTTGTGACATTGGATTTCATCACCAAATAGTGACTTCAAAATTAGAACGTCTTGTTTTCTTGGTTTTGCTTCCTAGATTTTACTAGCGCATGCTGTTTGTTTACCCAAGTTGGCCATAAAACTTTGTTCGTAAGTTCTAACTCGATCACAATTGACCCTCCATGCCATTCACGTAGAATGCAAGGCTTACCCCCAGGAAATCTGGAAGGTTCCCAACCCTTGCCTACCAACTCACCGGAGGGCTCTCCTCAACAGAGTGAAGTCCAAGACGTTGCCACTCCATTGGTGGAAAAAGCTAACTCTCTAGAATGGTTCTGAATTACCAATTCTCAAGAGGACTTTTGACTTCATTCTGACTCCGAGAGACGTATTGTGCGAGTGAATTCTTCCAGAGACTTAGTCGTTCAGTCTTCTGGGTCACCAACTGGACCTTTCTGAGGACTTGAGGGTCAAGATCCTTTTTGGACTATCGATGTTTTTAGATGGGATCTCTTTAGCTCAAGATCAGGCGTTGATATCACTGTCGCATCTGAGCTGCCCAAAACATCTGATCCAGACGCAGTACCTTTTACTACTGCTTATTATTTTCTTGGTACAGAAGCCTCGCCAGCTAGCCACATATTGAATATCCCTCTATAAACAGTCCATTACACAATGGTCCTAGATACTGCAAGTCCTCACACCGGGATCACATCAGCTAGCCAATCCCCCATTGGCACACCGCTTTCACCCAGACTCACCCCGACACTTCCTCTCAGATATTGTGCATTGAACACTTCTATTCCGACTCCTACACAACTCACGTTTGGGACTCCTGAGGGTTTCACTCCTTCTGGGAACCATCTTCCTGGTTTCATTCTGACACTTCCTCCACCCCCTTTCAGAGGACCTCTTCCATCCTCTATTGGGGGCACTGATCCTAGTGGCACCATCTCGTATTTCACACCTAGTTACCAGATTCCTATTGTTGGAAAATTTCATCAAGGAGGCCAAACTCAACCCCCCCTTGTAGGGATAATCCCAATTGGGACACAACCCCCGATTGGAGGGAAACCCCCACCGACCCCACCTTATGGAAAAAACATACCCCCATCCTTGGCCCAGTATTGGAATCATCTTATACAACATAATCCTCAATCGACTGGGGGGCAACAGCCTCAAGCTAACTCAGTCATACCCCCTAGTACAGGCCAACCATATCCAAGCACGTCTAATCCTATTTGGGGCTCAAACGCTCAACCCCACGCCCCGGTTCAAGGGTACAACCCTATGAATTACTTGCCTCCACACCAACAACCAAATCTTCCCGGGTCTTCGCATTATATGCAGACTACTTATGGTCCCACTGGTTTACCGACAGGACTCCCTCCCCAAAGTCACCAGTACCCACATGTGAATAGACAGTTACCTTTCTTAGCCACCCTGGACCTCCCGAATCTATCAAGGATTTTAAATGATCCGATCCATCACTCTCCTCAATGGCCTGCCATACCGGCCAAATTACCATCCGACATCCCTAAATTCGATGGTAAACCGGGAGAGGACCTGAACAATCATGTCATGACTTTCCACCTTTGGTGCTCATCCAACTCCTTAATGGATGACTCTATTCGTTTACGCCTTTTTTAATGAACCCTCACAGGTTCCGCTGTGAAGTGGTACATAGAATTACCATGAGGCTTCTTCACCGACTTCAACACCCTCGCTATGGATTTTCTCACCCATTACCAGTTACCGATCCGCTACAAAATGGGAACCGAGATTTTGAGTTCTTTCAAACAAACCAAAGACACTCATATCTCCGATCACATTCATGAGTGGTGACGGAGACGACGTCTCATCAAACTTGAACTTCCCGATCAATTGTTGGCAGAGTGGTTCACGAAATCATTCATGAACAACATCGCTTGTGAAATCGTAATGGGTGGAGTTGTCACATAATAATAGGCAATCAGTCGTGCCCAATACCTAGACCTCGTTTACTCACAAACAGGTACTCTCTACGAATTACTCCCTGATGCACCTCATCCTTCTACTTCTACTACTTCAACCACTCCTACTGCTTCTCATGTAGCTGACGATGTGATTGGCACTTTCATGCACAACCTCATTCAGTCCAAACCTTTAGCAACAACCCCAAATCCATTTCTTCTAATGTTCAAAATGCTCCATCTCCTACCCCTACCACCAACAAGACTTCTGAGGTAAATTCTATTCAATATACCCCCGCCGACAGAAATAAATCCAAAAGAGGAAAGGGTACGAAGAAGGAGGATAAAAATAATCACAAATTGAGAAAACCAAAACCTCACCTGTTGACAATAGGGATAAGCACAAGCCCCGATACCCTTCTCTTATCTGTGGTGATGATCACTACACTAAGGATTGTCCACGACGAGCCGAGGTTACTAAGTTCCTTCAAGGGACCATGAAACCCCCCACTCCGTCCATTTTGTCACAACCCTTCCCCTCTCAACAATAGGCACAATTGGTTATTCATGACCAACCTTCCCCCTCCAATACATCCTATGTCTTAATGTGTACAGGTGATTCAAAGAAGAATGACATCACACTTACCACTCGAGCCAAAGATTATTCTTCCTCCAAAGAGAAGGTTGATGCAATAACTCCTTCATTGGTCCAACCATATCCCATGAATCCACCTACCAACGGTCCTCTTCATCTCGAATGACCGAGCCTAGATACAGTTCTTCGCCCTCCCCTAAAGGGTGTTGTTCAAAAATCGGCTTTCAATCCTCATACACGTGCCACCCAGAACTACAGTATTTTCGAAGATTTGGCCCAAGCACCATTCGTGATGTCAGCCCTCAAAATCCTTCAGAGTTGTCCCATACAACAGAAGACACTGCTGAAAGCTATCGGTGGAATTGATCCTACATATATGAATTTAATAATTTTTGACTTGGAAGATCACATTTCAATGTTACCCCCTCAACTTGCATTCCAAATACAATTTATTGTCTCCGAAAAAAACATTTGTAGAACAGTTATTGACGAGGGTGCCTCGACATGTGTCATGTCTCTTACCTACTGGAAAGACATCGACTCTCCTCCTTTGACTGAATCTCACAACACGCTCAAAGATTGTAATGTCTCTAGTTTCAAGCCTTACGGTGTCCTCCCCTCGTTTCCCATTATGTTAGAAGGAAAAACGTTCCAAATTGAAGTGGAGGTCTTTGACGCTCCTCTCGATTACAACCTTCTACTTGGCTGTAGCTGGATTGATTCCATTCATGTAGTTGTATTGACTCTTTTCCATGTTGTGCATTTCCCACATCAAGGAAAAGTCGTTACCGTCGACCAATTGGCCTTATTTCACTCTGATGCATGTACCGACAACGTACCTTTCATTTCCAAAACCACCCTCTGGATATGAGAATGTTGGTGTAGGTCTTCTTAAATATTCCTCTTTGTTGGGTACTTTCCCCATCCCACCACCCGTTGTTCCACATTCGTTTGTCACCTCGATCAACATGATATCCACCTCTATTCATGGAACCCTTGCATCTTATGACCCATGGATGGTACCCAACCCCGACGATCATCTTCGTTATGGCGACGAAATGCCTTTAAGTCTGGTCAAATCCGCTTATCAAGCCATTCAATCAGCAACCCCCTCTCTTGCTGATTTATCTCCAGATCCATTCCATGTCATTTCTCCCATGGATGAGATGATTATGTCTGTTATGTCCATGGAAGACACCCCTTGGGACGATGGACATCATCGTTCCATCCTCTTCTTGGAACAACACACCATCGAGGGTTACCAATGGATCTTGACCCCATCAACCGTTGTCGTCATTTCCACCGTTCCCGAGTCTACACATGATGTGTTCTACGAAGGGAACTTAAGTAATATCTCACCCACCACCCCCCTCGACATATCCATAAAACTTGGAATTGTCAAAAATGTGCATATCGGAGCTTCATGTTCCCCTGACGAAGCTGTCACCTACAAGTCTCTTTTCCAAGAATTTCATGACGTCTTCGCCTGGAGCTATGAAGAAATGTCAGGTATTGACCCCGACATTGTGATACATGAAATTAAGACATACCTAGACACTAAACCCGTCCAGCAACGACTTCATCTGGTCCACCCACGTAAAGAGGCCGCTATCAAGCTTGAAGTCGAGAAACTTATCAAAGTTGGATTCATTTACCCGGTGGCTCTAACTGACTGGGTTTCCAATCTTGTCCCGATTGACAAGAAACAAGGCACAATCCAGGTGTGCGTTGATTATAGGGACATTAACAAAGCTTGTCCTAAAGAAAACTTTCCTACCCCCTTCGTTGACCAGATCGTCGACGACTGTGCCAGAAGTGAAATCTTCTCTCTGATGGATGGTTTCTCCGGATATAATCAAATCAATATCGTTCCTGCGGACCAACACAAAACCACTTTTATTTGTCCTTGGGGCATGTTTGCCTACCGGAAACTTCCATTTGGTTTAAATAATGCCAGCGCAACTTTTCAGCGTGCTATGTCTTACGCCTTCCATGATATCAGGCACATTGTGCAGCCATATCTCGATGACTTACCCACTCATTCCATGTGCCGTGTAGATCATCCAATACACCTCCGCGCCATTTTCCTTTGATGTTGGTTTTACCATATACGCTTGAATCCCCATAAATGTGTTTTCTACGTAGAATCCGACCAACTTCTAGGTTTTATTGTTTCACGTCAAGGGATTAGGGTAGATCCTTTGAAGGTCGAGGCGATTCTCAATCTCCCTCCTCCTTATTCACTTCACCAGTTACAAAGTTTGCAAGGGAACACAAACTTTCTTCATCGTTTCATCCCAAACTATGCTGAGCTAACTCTTGGATTTACGTGACTGCTCAAGAAAGGTTCTGAGTTCATATGGGATACCACTTCCAACAAAGCTTTTGAAGATTTGAAACTGTCTTTGACACGTACCCCACTACTCTCCCCACCTGATTACAACCGGGATTATTTCCTTTACCTCGCAGCTTTAGACTATACCATCGCTATGGTTCTCATCCAGGAGGATGATTCTCAAGACAAACATGTCAGCTATTACTTGAGTTAGAGTCTTACGACTATGGAAACCAAGTATTTACATGTTGAAAAATTAGCCTTGGCAGCTGTCCAAGCAGTTCAACGTTTCCGGCACTATATCCTCTCTCGCAAGACTACGGTAATTTCTAACTGCAACCCTATGCAACACATTCTTACACACCAACTGCTAGGGGGAAAATACTCCAAATGGATCGTGATACTCCAGGAGTTTGACTTGGAATTTGAACGTGCCAAGTCCAAGAAATTCTTAGTGTTTGCCGAGTTGATATGCAACCTTCCCTACCCTGAGATGGAAAATGTAGCAGCAGATTCATTACCCGATGAATCCCTTTTCTTGATTAGTTCCAATGATCTTTGGTATGGAGATATCATCATATATCTCCAAACCCATACTTTCTGACCCAATTAATCTACTACTGACCATCATTGAATACCCTACCAAGCCCGTCAGTATATTATCCTCGGTGATACTCTTTATCGTCGTGGGATTGACTCCATTTTTCGACGCTGCCTCACGTTTGACAAAGCCGAGAAATCCCTCAATGACTGCCATTCTGGAGCTTGTGGTGGTCATATTTCTGGGTATGCTACTGCCTAGAAGATCTTGCGAGCAGGGTATTTTTGGCCTTCTTTATTCAACGATTGTATAATCGCTGTCCAAAAATTCCATGCTTGCCAAACCTACAACAATAAAATACGATCACACCCTAATCCTCTACAACTTGTGGTCTCCGTCGATCCTTTTGTGAAATGGGGTATCGATTTCATGACATGTCACCCTCACTCGGCTGGGGGGCATGGATACATTATTGTAGCCGTAGATTATTTTACGAAATGGGCCGAGGTGATGCCAACATTCGATAATACCAGAAGGACTGCAACATTATTCATATTCAATCACATCATAGCTTGTTTTGGTGTTCCTTAGGATATTGTTACTAATCATGGTAGCCACTTTAAAAAAATTCATGATGTCCGAACTCACTGAAAAGTTGGGTCTTCTCCATGAAAACTCAACACCCTATTACCCACAAGCCAATGACCAAGTTGAAGCAATAAACAAGGTCCTCATTACCATGCTTCGACGAATGATAGGGATTCACAAAATGAGTTGGCACACGATGTTGTTCTCAGCATTATGGGCTTACCAGACATCCATTAATTCTACTACCAGGTTTACACCATTCCAGTTAGTTTATGGTCTAGAAGCCATCCTGTCAATTGAATGTGAGATACCCTCCCTAAGACTAGCCGTTGAACTTCTCCCAAACACTTCTGCCGAAGAAGAACGTCAGTTGTATCTCTTGAGATTAGACGAAACTCGTCGCGACGCCACCCTAGTCATAGAAGCCCAGAAGAAACGCGTCAAAGCCCAATACGACAAACATGTCAAGCCTCACATTTTCTTCGAAGGCGATCTGGTTCTCCTTTACGAACAAGATCGGGATATGCTAGGAGCAGGAAAATTTGAAGCTATGTGGCGAGGTCCTTATATCGTTAGATGAGTTTTGGAGAAAGGAGCTTAGGAGTTAGTGGACTATGATGGTATCCCTTTGAGTGAACCCATAAATGGGTTGTACTTAAAGAAGTACTATGCCTAATATGACCTGTGCATGAGTACTTGTATTTTATTGTATCATACTTTTTGCGTGTTACTGTAGTATTCTTTTTCGTTATTTGGTCTCTGCCCTCGACCGCTTATGTTACGTTGTGCTTGGTTTCTATATGTTAGTGTCTTCGCTACCCCACATTGGCTTTTCCGATGGCGTTAGCCGTAGTACTCAGAACCTTGCTTCTGCTGCATGGGCAATTTACGCCCCTACAAATGAACTTATCAGTCTATGAGGTGCGTGCCTTGATCGTGTGACCAACAATATTGCAGAATATAGTGCCGTCATCAAATTGTTGATTGATGCTATTTTGCTTGGTATCCACCACTTGGTTGTACGATTCGATTCGCAGCTAGTAGTACTACAGCTAAGTAATGTCTATGCTATTTGAAGTCCTACTTTATTATGGGTATATTTATGAAGTTTCCTCTTGGAACATTATTTTGATTAGATTGAGTATCAACACATTCCTAGATGTCTAAATACATTGACTGATGCATTAGCTAACTATGTGTTAGACAAACATTTGGGGCATTTATAAATCAATCATGTATCACATGCATAATAAAACACAAAATAATCCATTAGAAGACGTATATATGTACATATAACGATCAAAAGTTTTTACAAAAAGTTCTGTCCAAGGATCAAAATCTCAAAATACGAAGCCCATGGCTTATACAAAATAGCATTACGGATGACGCTCATGATAGCACACAACTGCTCGGGCCACCCTACGAAGTAGTTGACTGATAGACTCTGACACGCCCACAGTATGGTGCTGATAACGTCTATGGATCTCTCCGATAGCAATATCTAGGATGTCCGCGGTCAACCCCTCCAAGTTCTGCTCCACTGCCTCGTAGTCTTCAGCATCCCATCTCACCACTGGAGCCGCTTCTCCTTGCTGTTGAATAGAAGAAATCCCTGGAGGTTGATATGGCCCCACATCTGTGTCATCAAAAAGAAATTTTGATTAGTTCTTGGATAAACACAAAAACATTTCATATGATAAAATTTACAAAAACATTTAAAAAGAACAAAATGTGTACTTCTTACCTAGATCACCCCATTGAGCATCCTCAGGCAGGGCCAAATTCGGATCTCCTTGGAAATCCAAACCAACATAGGCGTAATTGTTAATCATCAACATCTGGGGCCTTAACCAGTCAAAAAATGCATCAATGTACTTGATTATAGGCCCTGCTACGTGACGACGCATGAGGTTGCACCACCTCAGCATCCTCGGATCCTCTAGGGTCGGTAAACCCCAATCAACCTGTAATCGCAACAGTGGGACCCTCTCGAGAAAGAATGACACCAAAGGTGATCCGTACCCAAACTGCTTCAACTCGCCCTTCCTACATTTCATCAATTGCCTCTTTATACTACGGAGAACTGCGTCCGACCAGTTGAAGACCCAAGGCTCTGTGCACTCTATGGTGTATTGAAAGTAGCCCTGGAGAGCCATGTGTGGAGCTACGCTCCCATCCATACATGCAATAGTGAACAAGATGGTCCGAAGGGTCAAATCTTGGACCCCACAAATAGAAACCTTACTGTTTCTCCTCTCTGCCTTGGGGACACAATACCGATGACAATACTCGCTCATGGGGATCCCACCGCCTCTAATTCTAGTCAAAGTAGCATGGTATCCATGCCATGACAAACCCGTTAGAAAGTAGATATCATTGATATCTAGGGTCAGTGTATGGACTCCCACGTGAAATAATTGTTGGTCCACATCCTACATATGGACCAGGTATTCCAACATTCTGAGTTGGGCCCTCATGCTCGAAATCCTGAAGAATTTTAAGAGCCCACAGTCCTGGAGGGCAGCGATGGTACCTGGGTCATTCTCGACAATGGAATCCTCCTCCTCATGTTCTCTTTCTCACCACTCCAGCATTGTGATGGTCAAGCACCTACACAAGAGCCATAAGAGAAAGGTCAACAACTTATTTCAAACCTTGGCATAATTTTTATTGAGCAAAAGTCAACTTTTAAACTCATTTTTCGGCCCCCGCAGGCACCCCTTTAGCACATTGCAAGTTTCTCACAGGTGCCCTTAAGGCCACTTGAGATAATCCTTGATTCTCGCAGGTCCCACATGGCTAGCCCGTGAGAATGCTTGGGCACAAGTTATGGCCCTAAAATGGAGCTAAAACCCTGAAAATTGCCAATAAAAACTAAAAATGAACCATAGAAAAGATGAAAGATCAAGAGCTTACCTCGTTGACGGAGACGATTCGCCAAATGGTCTCTTGTGCTTCCCGCGATCGAGCAAATAAATTTGGGGGAAAATGAGGTATATTGGACAAGTTTTGCCAAAATCACAATGAATTGGTAAAAAGCCCATTTTACCCCTATTTATTCACTTTTTACTATTTTTATTGATTTTTTATATATTTTGTCTATAAAACCTAATGCCCTAATAGTCTTGTGAGTGTGGTTTTTTGTAGATATCGCAACTTCGAAGTCTGAACGGAGGGTACGAATGTTCTTTTTCTTTTTTCGCATGTGTGACTATTTTTTAGGGTTTTTGAGAAAAACCTCAAGCTCAATCTTCGTTTGTTCTCGCGATTGAAAATACATGAGAACATAATCGAGTATACTTTTTCTCGTCTTTTTGTACTCGTCATGGTAACACGAAAACAACGAATGCCAAGGAGTATCCTTTAAGCTCTTTTCACGCTCCATAAAAACGAAAAGATGGCCGAGCGACCTTGTTTTGTTCATGCTCGTAAAAGTATTTGAATAAAACGTTCGATGGGTGATAGTTTATCACTTTTTCGGTCTTGTCGAACTATTTTATGAAAAAGGAACTAAGAGAGTCCTCTTTAAGTGTTTTTCAGACTCTCAAAATATGAAAAACCCCCGAGTTTTCTATCCTTCGACTCATTAAACAAACATTGGAAGACCTGCCACGGGACCGAACCACTCCTTTGTAGGGTTCGTTAAACATACTCTGAGGGACTCGTCCGAAGGATGAGCTTACATCGACAAGCATATGTTATCCTCCTCAAGTTTGTGTAAAAATAAAGAGGTACTCACCAGAAATGGCTGGGGGAATTTTGGGAAAGGGATGTGTTTTTGTATTCATATCAATGGCAGTAAACTTCGCTCTTGAACATGACACCCCCTATTCATCATTTGAAGCTAGTTTGGGAAATCCATTTGTCTCTCATTCAACTTGCTACGAGGTCATATCCTGGGTCGTCTTTGAGTCAGTGCTGCCAAGTCCTTGGTCGTGTCGTTCATATGTTCAAGAGAAGTTCATCCAAGCCCTCTATTGAGTCGGCTATCTACAATTGTCCATTCTTACTATGTCGGCCTTCCTTGTGTCCATTTCTACCTGTATTCATGCTTTGTTCCACCCTCAAAATCTATTACTTATTTCGTGTCATTGATGGGGTATTCATTAAGGCCCTCCTATGATGAGCCTTGTTCCATCAAATCCAACTCATTATCTAGAAATTAGGCTTAGGAATCATTTAGTACCTTAGAACCTACATGCCTTAATGGCAGGTTTCTTCGCTTTCGATAGGGGTTCACATCATTGATCTCTGATCGAGAGATTCAGTCGAATGCTCGACTTCAACTCATGTATTTGCATTATTTCAGATTGTGCTTTGGTACCTTGGGGGTCATTGACATCAATGGTGATTTCCCTCGCACTTGTTAATGGTTTTCATCAATGACCAGTAATCAAGTGGTTTCTGCAATGTTCGACTTCAGCACATGTAATCGCATGACTAGATTCATACTTTTTGGTGACGGGATTGAAGACCCTGGGTCTCATCTTTTTGATCCAAGCTGTGATGGAGTATGTATAATTTGTATCGGCACATAGATTCACTTTGTATGTCATGTGGCTATGCCGTCTTAATTCAAGTCTTTTCACATAGATCCACAATGTATTCCTGGTGGCTATGTAGCATTTTGACGGTATGGATCCACGATGTATGATTGGTAGCCATGACCTACATTTATGATTTCATTCATTTGTGATCTGAGTATAGGAACGCCTACCTCAGAATTGGTATTATACTCTGTAGATGCTTGGTTGTTTGCAGGTTTCCGATTAGGTGCGCTCCTAGTTTCTGACACACACACGCATTTTATAAAGTATTTCGTCCGTCACAAGTTCTGGCGTCATACTTTGGGGGGCATTCTATTATGCATGATTTTGGTCACTCTGGTAATGTTTCAACAGTGATGTATTCAGGCTCCCAACAAGGAATTTTTGCCTGAGAAAAATCACTGCTGTCTTCTTCCAAAAACACATTTTTAAAGTGAGTTCGCAGGCTGCCTATGTACTAGGGTGCGAGAATGCTTGATTCTAGCAGGCCACCCACACTTAGGGTGTGAACTATTCGCAAGATGCTCCATAGATAGGGTGCGAACCTGTTTTTAAGCTTGGAAAAGAGAAAAGGTCACGAAGGTTCTAGAAGGGAATCTTCTAGAAAATGAGTTGGCATTCGTATGGTTGGCATTTTACTGACTTCTCAGATTTGGTGGGATCATCCTCATCCATTTAACCATTTCTCCTTCTCCTATATATTGAAAGGTTTCTCATGGAAAAGGTTAAGCAAGATTGAATGAAGAATTGTTGAAAGAATTGTGTGAGGAACTCTGCTTGGATAGAAGCTTGAAGCCTTCATTTGGCCTATCAAGTTGTGTTGGATATTCTTCATACAATTGTAGAGCAAGTGTGTGTGTTGGAACCAAGGTTCACTGAAAGGAATCTTGCAACATCAAGGCGATTAGGTTGTATCTTCTACTTTCATTTAATATGATACAACGACATGTCCCTTTCCCATAAAGTCACTCTTACTTTATTGCGTAACTCCTTGATCATATGCATAGGTTGACATTGAATATACTGTACTGTCTTCACTTTGGTTGGTTTGTGTTGTCTTGGATCTAACTTCATAAGAGCACCGGAGCAAAGCGGGAACAACATAGACCTAAGGAAGTGATACAAAGGTATGCCACTCATTTCTTCTCATTAGTAGATTCAATGATCACAACTTAGGGAAAGAGTCGTGTCGTGTCCTTTTTTGTTCTAGATCCAGGTGGATCTAGGGAGATCTGTTAGTGTCCACACCTACCGATTTATCTGATAACAAAAGGGAATGTTTTCATAATCTATGGTTTGAAGCCATTCCTCATATTGATACTCTATGGTAACTGAACTTGGGAGGGCTTTGGGGATATTCATATAGACACATATCCATGAATAGGATGTGTATCTTATCTTATTTATGGCTTCCGAGGATTTGGCATACCTTCCCAACGTATTTCTGATGCCTATTAATATTTCTTCAAGAGAAAATTTCTGGGGTAGAGAGTATAGGTGGATCCATACTGCGGCGCATGCAAAGTTTTATTTTTCTGGGCAGAGACAAATCGTCCAAAACCTTAGATACAACCTGACCGAGTTGTAGAAGTAGGGGCCATTTTCAAATACCCTATATTTGTCCTCCAGACTATAGAATATGATTGTAAAGAATCCCTTCAAACTTAATTGAATCTCATAGTCACCTTTCGGGTTCCACCAATTTTTAATCCATCTCGTAAGGTATTTCTCAGATGGCCAGATCCCTAAGAATTTTCAGATCAAGGCATTATCTTTCATGAACTGGGTGTGTTCTCTTACCCTAGTGGATTTTATCACATATTTTGGTGCAGTTGGCGTTTGAGGGATGCATTTACCGGGTTCCTAGTTTTGATATGCCTTTGTATGCAATGATTCAACTTCCATTTCCATGTTTTTCCCAGAGCTTTGTTCCTCTTGTAGCAGATGATATTTGAGGTGTAGAGGTGGTTCAAAGGACGACCTCTGAGCTCTGATTCCATCCATTTCATTGGCTATAGAATTTATGTAAGAGGATTTTTCACCCCCCCGTCTGAGCTCATTATGTGAAGACAAACCAATCCATATCTTCGATTATAGTGGATCTCAAGTTTGAGTGGAAGGAGGTCTGACGCTGTAGGGGAGAGAACATGCAGGTAGTCAAAACATTAGAAGTTCTCCTATTCACAGTACCCTCATTCTCAAAATTTAACCTTGGTGATATTACACAAACATCTGTTCATCGAACTTTAGTCATTGTTATAATCATAATAAATCCATTCAAAAAAGATATCGATGTTAGAAAACTAGGTAAAATACTATAAGACATCACAAGGATTGGTGTTAAATATTGTAGAAGAAGTCATTGAAAAATATAAAATAAATATCCATATAAAGAGATATTTCATTTCAAAGAATTCAAATTGAAGGAGATGGGCATGCAATTATCCATCTTGTAGAAGAAAAATCTGCAATTACTTATGTAGATTTTAAGAGTTAAATGGTTATCCTTTCCATTGTTACTTTTAGTAGATTTTTCTTTCTATATTATTTTTTTTTTTCTTGAAATGTTTAACTGTTAAAATAGATTTTCCTGTGGAATTAGTTCTTGGATAAAATAAATTACCGTCAACTTTTTTGTTGCTTTGAAAGTTAACTCTAAAAAATTTCATTTTTCTCCCTCATTAAGTATTAGTTTCACTTTTTCTCATTTACCAATTCACAACAAAATCTAAAAACAAAAAAATATAAAAGAAAAATCAAACCTTACATTAGTGCTCATCGAAAGGATATTGGGCCATAAATCAGTAGGATTATTCCACATTAAATAGGGAAAAGTATAATTGGGCTTCTTCCTTGAGTTTAATCCCTAGTGATGAGTAATGGGAATCTAGCCCCATCAACACACAGTGACAACTTAATGTGGAAGATTCTCAACTTGGTATACCTTGATAATACAAAACCTATTTTAATATCTTTTCTTATATCATGGGTCATTTCCTCCCATGCCACTTACCCCACTTTACAATGCTTGTTTGTCAATGCCTCATCACCTATTATTGTGGATCATCATACTTGTTGTGTTTGAAAAAATAAAGTATTTCCACATAGGATGAACACCTTAATCAACCACTCCCACAAATAGATCAAGGATCAATACACCCATGTATTATGTGGTTAAAATCCTCTAAGAGGGAAACGGTCCATGACCCCAACCAATGCAACCCCTTGGGGCAATATATTAACGCAAAATAAAAAGAATTGACATAAGAGTTTCTCATAATCGATATTCATAAAATGACCCTTTCATGCTCTTTAAATAAATATAATGGACCAATCGGGTGTTAACCCACATATCAATATATCCATTGGTATAAAGGAGAATATGATTTTTTAGATCATTTTATGTCTAGAACATATCATGACTATCGGATTACATAACTACAAATGCATACTAATGCACACTAAAGAAACACACTTTTACCTAAAGAAACATTAGATCAAGTTGTTCTTTACTAACTTCTAAGTGCCTAAATATATTAACATCCCCCCTTAATAACAACTTGGTATTAGATTGAAGGATTTACAAAAGTGACACAATAGGAGAAGGAAGGAGGCATTAGAGCCTATCCCCCCTTAATGATAAATTCATGAACTCCTAACATAAATCAATGTTTGGAAGATTTTTCTTCTATAAGAGACTGTGAAAATTTCTGCAACTTCATCATTTGTAGGGAAAAACATCACTTTAGGAATGCAATCATAAATGAGCTTTCTCATGAAGTGAATTTGTATCTTGATGAGAAAATTGTCATTGATGTCAAGGGTGTGGAAGTCATAATAAGGACTGGTTTGTATTGACCAATTGGGAGTGTCAAAGATAGAATATAATGTAAATGCAAAAACATGATCGGAATTGCTTATGCAAATATTGTTAATAAGGTGTGCTTGAGGATAACAGGTCCAAGGATTGAACCTGTAGACATATAGAAGAAGTGTAGCATAGCATATGGACTACATTTGTAGAGGATTAGAGAAATAATTCAACTGAAGACACATGATCAGGATGAAGTGTGGTATAAATTCAAGGTTTAAATCCTCTTCTATGTACAAACAAGACTAGTGAAGAACCAAGTCAAAAACCCTTTTGCAGAAAACAAGGAATAACAACCGTTGGATCCAATTAATAGTAAAATTGTGTCCCTTGATTATATTCGTCGAGGATATGGTTGAAGTTTTAAGAAAGGAACACTAGAGATTATACCTGAGAGAAACCTTCCAACATTGACGACCCACATCATCTTGGATATCGCCCATCGACGATTTTCATTTAGCTTGGATTTTGACTAAGACTGAGATCTTGAGATCTGGTGGTTCAATACATGTGGCTCCAAGAAAATCATTGAAATAGTT
The DNA here is from genome assembly GCA_032191745.1 of Picea mariana. Lineage (NCBI taxonomy): Eukaryota > Viridiplantae > Streptophyta > Pinopsida > Pinales > Pinaceae > Picea > Picea mariana. The sequence goes on from JASDQU011401286.1 coordinate 30,437, forward strand.
CTAAGAAGTGGATGGTTAGGATTGAACCAAAGAACTAGATCGACGACCCTTGTCACATCAGATCTCGACCATTGGAGTTTCTATGGTGTTGAACAATTTCTAAGTCCCGATATCTCGAGATCCCGAGATCCGAGAGACATCAGTGTGATATAGAAACTCCCACATAGAAAGTAACACGTTGAGACAAGGCCATGTAAAATTTCTAAACCTTTGAACACAAATCGATGACGAAGATTAAATATCAGAGCCACCATATTGATGACTCTCATTACAACAGACCTAGTCCATCGAATATTCTAAAGTGTTAGATGATGTGTTAATTATCGACGTCCTAGTGGTGGAAAATATCAGCATACCATACAAAAATTGACACGTGTATATAAGATCAATGACGAAGATTAAATCTTTGAATCTAAGTATTGACGACCTTGATCACAGTGAACTGCAAACAGCAACGTGTTTTAGTGTTGGAGGTTGTAATAAGTTGGATGTCCTGGTGACAAGATACATCAAGATGATGTAAGCAAGCCCCTTAGAAAGTGACATGTGGGCCCATTTAGAGGGTGACACGTGTTAGGGCACATTCAAAAAGTAACATGTATGCAAATCCTTAAGGAAGGTGACATGTGGCTACCAATCAACATGAGACATGTGTCACATCCACATAAGCAAGGCATCCACATAGGAGATGACACATGGCGAGAAAATTGTGACCATGGATCAAAATAGGATCAACGATGATCCATTATTGAGGAGGAATAGATCTAACCATCCATCTAAAAGGTAGATAGATGATCCATATTGATTGCATATCATAAAAGTGTGGATAAATTAACGTTTAAGGATATCACATAGGAAAAGATCATGACCATTGATCACCAATGGGATCAATAGTATAGATCATTGTGTCTCACGACCATTGAGATTTTTGGGTAGTTGAGAGTGTTAAAAATTATTGACATCCTAGGAGCACTTTACGTGGCAACCATCCGTTGAAAAGCATAGATATATGACCAAGTTTGAACATGTACATCTGTGAAACCTATCCATGATTATAACATCAGTCACATGGAGAATTAGAGAAAGGGATTTAATGCTTAAGGGAATAAGCACCAAGTCATAAACATGTGACATGCGGTAGGTCCACGTAAGTGAAGTCCATGTAAGCAGGCCCACATAAATAGAGTATGTGGAAGCCACATCAAAAAATTATACAAAACCAGTGTTAATGAACCAATGAACCTGCAAATTATTCTTCATCAGCGCCACGTTAGCGACACGTGTAAAAGAGTGAATTGTCCACATTTATGGGATAATGTCAATGCCATGTCATCAGTGGGACCCAACACATACGTCATGCCCCAATCTCAGAAGTCGACCCAAATAGAATGGAGGAAAAGTAAAAGGCTCACAGGCCCGATACCACGGTGATTCTGGTGGTCCTCATGGATACAAATCTAACGAATGTGATATATCCAAGAATGATACAAGAGTCACTGTGTGTTGGATTTGTATTATGTGGACATAAAAATATTGACGATCAATATTTAAATCAGAGAAAGATCCAACGACTGCTGAGTAATTGCAAAACACAAGGAAATAATTTGAGGCTATTTTGAGCCCGATTTAATTAAAAACAGGGAGTTGGAGCCGACCTTGTGAACGTATCATTATTGGGGTTAAACACACACTAGTACACATTATAAAAATTTCGACGTTCTATTTGTGGCGTTATGGACAAAATTGGCCATACAGTCGAAAAATAGAGGAAATTTTAATTTTTTTTTTCCATATTGCCCAATAACGTCACTATTTCCACGTTGACGTCTCTCTTGCCATGTTTTCATCTCTCTTGCAATGTTTTCCACATAGTAATATCTCTTTCCACATTTGTGACATAGTCGTCTCTCTTGCCACGTTTGTGAAGATAGTTGTCGCAGTTGCGACGTTGTGGAAAATAGGTTTTCCCCCTCCAACGGTCACCTAGTATTTTGACCAAGTCAACTTTGATTTGGTCATTGATCGTTGGAATTGCGAAGTTATAAAATCTATAAATATGTTTCATTTTACGGATGTTGCAACAAGTTTTCTATAATAACGACACTTCAAAAAGGGTTTGCGGGTCTTCTCGACTAGAGTACAACTATTAAAAGACATTGTACTAGGGCTCTTCTCATTTCGTTTTAATTTTTTGATCGGTCGAATTTTAAAGGAAACAACTATTACAATACATGGTCCTAGGGCTAGAGTACATGATGGGAAATGGTGACCTATGAATGGGGCCAACGTTGATTTTTTTTCAAAATGTTTCTATATGACATCATACATCGTTGAGTCTTGAAACCCTCCCATACCGTCAAGGCATGTGTCTAGTCTAACCATGTAAAATTGCGATGCACACATGCACATATTGAAGAAATTTCAATGTTGGTCCCATTCAATGCTCACTATGTGGGGTCGGTGCATGACATTTTTGGTGGTTGAATTGGAAGTTCCATGACATTTCAAGAGAGTTCCAACAAATATTCTACATATGGAAACAATGACATTTGACAATGAGACACCCATTATGAACATTGTTACAAACATGGACGATCTCAAAGATTATGTGGTCGGGACATCATACATCCTTGAGTCTTGAAACCCTCCCATACCATCAAGGCATGTGTCTAGTCTAACCATGTCAAATTTCGATGCATACAGACACATATTGAAGAAATTTCAACATTGGCCCCATTCACTAGTGCTCACTATGCGGGGTCGGTGCATGGAATTTGTGGTGGTTGAATTGGAAGTTCCATGACATTTCAAGAGAGTTCCGACAAAGATTCTATGGATGGAAACAATGAAATTTGATAAATATGAGACGCCCCATTATGAACGTTGTTGCAAACATGGACGATCTCAAAGATT
>JASDQU011401286.1:33756-44200 GCA_032191745.1 Picea mariana
CAACGTTGCCTCCATTCACTAGTGCTCACTATGCGGGGTCAGTGCATGACATTTGTGGTGGTTGAATTGGAAGTTCCATGACATTTCAAGAGATTTCCAACAAAGATTATACCGATGGAAACAACGACATTTGACAAATATGAGACGCCCCATTATGAACATTGTTGCAAACATGGACAATCTCAAAGATTATGCAGCCAAAACATCAAACATATTTCTTGAGTCTTGAAACCCTCCCATACCATCAAGTCATGTGTTTAGTCTAACCATGTCGAATTTCATCGCATACATGCACAATTTGAAGAAATTTCAACGTTCACCCCATTCACTGCTCACTATGCGGGGTCAGTGGAAGAAATTTCACTATGCTCATTCACCTTCAAGCCATGCACCACTCACTATGCTGATCACTATGATACATCCATTATATTGAATGTTCATGCAAACATGCATGATCTCAAATATTATGCGGGGACATCAAACATCCTTAAGTATCAAAACCCTCCCATAACTTCAAGGAAACTATCTAGTTTAACCATGTCAAATTTTGATGCATACAGGTACAAATTGAAAACATTTCAATGTTGGCCCGATTTACTTCTCACTCTGCAGGGTCAGTGGAATAAATTTGTGATGGGTGTATTTGAAGTTCCATGACAAATTTCAAGATAGTTTCGACAACGATTCTATAGAAGGGAATGATGAATGATGACAATGAGATGTGCAACATGATGAACTTTGATGCAAATGTGGACGATCTGAAATACTATGTGGGGACATCATACATCCTTGAGTATTGAAACCCTCCCATACCATCAAGCCATGCGTCTAGTCTAACCATGTCGAATTTTGACGCATACATGCACATTTTGAAGAAATTTCAACGTTGTCCCCATTCACTGCTCGCTATGCAGGGTCTGTGCAAGATGACATTTGTGGTGGGTGAATAACATCAATAATAAAAATGATGAGTTGATGACATCGTCCTATGAAGAATTTGTGAGTGAATATAATGGGATGATGACATCGTTCTCACCAACATATGTCCACTTAGTCACAATGACACATCTTTGATATCCTCCAACATTAAAGAAATCCCCACATCAATAGGGAGTTTAAACATTTTCAATAAGTGTGAGTCATTCATGCATTCTGCTACATCATGGAAATTCTCTTGTGATCATTCTCACCATTATTCACATAACCCCCACACTATATTCCCCTTAGTTACTCAATAATACAAATTTAGAAATGACCAAAACTAATGCAACAATGATAGAATAGCAAACCTTGGAAGTGAGATAGATGGTTGTAGATAAGCATAGAGGCAAGGAAAATTAGAAAACCTTTAACTCCATGCCCATGAAATAGTTTCTTATTATTTATTTAAGATCTAAGGCAATACTCCACTAGGTTTCCCATAAAGCAATCAATGGATTGGACTATTTCTGCCTACATGCGGGCACTGAAAAGGAAGGAGATGCTTGAGGGATTGTTGAGTAGAGAAAGGCAACATTTTCCCTTATGTTGTGTATGGCATGGAAGATATATTTTCCCTTATACTCAAATATCACTCATAGACCCACTCTATATATCGTCTCATCTCGTCCTTGTTTCGTTTTAATTTTCCGATCGATCAAATTTTAAAGGAAACAACTATTAAAAGACATTGTACTAGGGCTAGAGTACATGATGGACAACGATGATCTATGAATGAGGCCAACGTTGAAATTTTTTAAAAATGTTTCTATATGACATCATACATCCTTGAGTCTTGAAACCCTCCAATACCGTCAAGGCATGTGTCTAGTCTAACCATGTCAAATTTTGATGCATACAGGCACATATTGAAGAAATTTCAACGTTGGCCCCATTCACTGCTCACTATGTGGGTTTGGTGCATGACATTTTTGGTGGTTGAATTGGAAGTTCCATGACATTTCAAGAGAGTTCCAACAAAGATTATACAGATGGAAACAATGACATTTGACAATGAGATGCCCATTATGAACGTTGTTTAAAAAATGGGCGATCTCAAAGATTATGTGGTCGGGACATTAGACATCCTTGAGTCTTGAATCCCTCCCATACCGTCAAGGTATGTTTCTAGTATAACCATGTATATTTTTGACTCATACATGCACAGTTTGAAGAAATTTTAACATTGGCCCCATTCACTACTCACTATGCGAGGTTGGTGCAAGGTAAGATTGGTGGGTGAATTGAAGCTTCAGTGACATCAACTCGAATTGGTAATTCAATAATGAAACCCTCCTTAAGTATTATGCGGTGAAATCAAACATCCTTAAGTATCGAAACCCTCCCATACCTTAACCCCATGACTTTAGAAAAATTAGAAAACCTTTAACCAAGTATCTAGTCAATGATAGTTGGAAGAAATTAGAGTGGCGTTGTGATGATCCAACTCAATACAAAAGTGTACCTAATTACAACTTGAAAGAATGTTTCCACCAAAATACTCATCCACAAGAGAAAATTGTCTTTGACTTGCTCATCTAATGGAGGAGGGAAAGAAGACACATCCTTGTGATATTGTGCACCCATTGGAAGAGTAGTACCATGACATATCAAAGATGATCCTCATTATGCCCATTATGAATGTTGTTGCAAACATGGACGATCTCAAATATTATGTGGTCGAGACATCATAAATCCTTGAGTCTTGAAACCCTCCCATACTGTCAAGGCATGTGTCTGGTCTAACCATGTCAAATTTTGATGCATACATGCTCATATTGAAGAAATTTCAACATTGGCCCCATTCACTAGTGCTCACTATGTGGGGTCGGTGCATGACATTTGTGGTGGTTGAATTGGAAGTTCCATGACATTTCAAGAGAGTTCCAACAAATATTCTATGGATGGAAACAATGACATTTGACAAATTAATATGAGACACCCCATTATGAATGTTGTTTCAAACATGGATGATCTCAAAGATTATGTGGATGGGACATCAAACATCCTTGAGTCTTGAAACACACCCATATCGTCAAGGCATGTCTCTAGTCTAACCATGTCAAATTTCGATGCATACAGGTAGATATTGAAGAAATTTCAATGTTGGCCCCATTCACTAGTGCTCACATGGACGATCATGTAATAAATATGACATCTATAACTAAGTATGGGGAAGGTTGACTTCTATATAACTATAATATGGGGAGGGTTTCTTGACTTCTATACTTGATTGTTTGGGGAAGGTTGTGTTTCTCTTTATGTTCATATATTTGAAGAGAGGATTAGAGCATTTAGAGTATTCATGACACTCTTGGGATTACTTTTGAAATACAAATAAAAGGGGATAGATGCCTAGCCACATGTATTCTTATTCATATATTCATGTTGCATTGACATACACAACTGATCTAGAAATATAGCGATAATATATTTTGTTTTCTTTGCCATTGATTTGACCCTAGTAAGTGGGGAATTATCCCCTATCACAACTACCATTTCAATAATTTGATATCTTCATAAAAAAACCAGGTAGAGATTTTACATCTATGTATGTGAAAACTGAGTCAAAATGCATTGAAACCAATCAACCATCCATCACCATTCTAACCATAAACACCATAGAAGTTAAAAGGATGTTTCTTAATATAGAAACTCAAAAAAAATCATAGAGAAAATTCACTAATCTAGGTTGTATCTTGCATAATCAATTTTAGGATATAAGTAGTAATAGTGAAATAGTAGAAAACTATATGAATGTTAATTGGTGAAGTTAATTAACAAAACCAACAAATTAGTATGGTAATAAGACATTATTCACCCTATTCAATCTCTCACATCCTTAAAAAAGGAGCTCATCATGTTTTAAGAAGATTCAAGGTAAAAAATTGAGGGCTAAGACAAAATATCAGGCGTCACAAGATCTAACAACTCCTCCACATATCCCTACCACATATAACATAAAATAAATCCCTCCTTACAGTATTGAAATAGGCATGGAAGAAACCCAAGAAGAAACTAATATAGGAAGTGGTGATACTAATGTACACGACCTCCTATACTAGCTGGAGGAAGCAAGGGAAGAGATCCTTGGATGGATAACCAATGCAAATCAAGGAGGGAAGTAGAAAGTAGAGGTAGACAAATTTCTTTAATGTCGCATCAAAAAATTATTTCTGACTAACAATTTAAGTCTCAATTTCTCAAAATGCAACACATGGATACCATACAACAACTAGAAAATAAGAACTTAACCCTAATAACAAAGATGGAGGGAGTAAGTGCAAGTTTGAAAAAAATGTCATTTTAGAGACATCTATCACTAGAGTAGATAAATTTATGGAGGAGATGCTATCTTATAGACCCCCATCAACAAACACCATCAATGAGGAAGAAACCCAATAACCAGACAAAGAAACTCTTGCATTCAAACCATTGCCACATGATGCAAAAATAAAATGACACATGGGATGGGATAGACAACAATTGTTGCACACATGCAGTTTGTGCAAATTGGTTGGTAGTTTAGAAGTAAAAATCACTGTGGATATGACCATAATAAAAAAACACCTTTGACATAATAAAAGTTATAATGATTGATCCAAGTAAAAATCCATTAAAAATTGGAAATTATCGAAGAAGGGTTAGACAAAAATAATATGTGTGGCCCTTTATTTCAATCAACGAAGGGTGTATGGGGCTAAATATGATCTCTTTTGAACTTGTTCATTATTGTTGAATCCCTTTGAATTCTTTATGCCAATGTTCTATAGGGGGTATTGAATAATTATGTACTGCTCCATTGTAGGCTCCTCTTAAGATACCAACTTCTTCTTAATGAATTCCACTTTTGAAGCAAATATGATGAAGAGGATAGAAGATCCTTTTGCAAGATCTCAATGCTCTTTTTTGACCACCAATCATGCCCATATAGAGATCTTTTACCATCCATTATGAAATGATGTATGCGTTAAAAGCATTTTTGCGACCTCTTTTGACTTGGAGGTCCCTTGGGGAGACATTTTATGATCCATTACAAATTGGTAGGTTCTGTAAAAACATTAATGTGACCTCTTATCTCTTGGCACCCCTCCTCTTTGACTGCCACATCTCTTTCCACCATAGATTTCCTTTCCTTTTTGTGTGTGGTTTAGCTTCTCTCTTATTGACAAATAATGGAAATGATTGAAAGCAAGTTCATAACTATGCTCTATCTCCTATTTCCTTCTAATGACTACCCTAAATGATTCAACATCTTGATTATGTCATGATAGATTTTTTGAGGGGTAGTTTTTTTACAATTAATTTATCAAAGAGTCATAATTTGAAGTGTTGTTCTTATTTTTTATTTTTTATTTATTTCAATCTATCTTTTATTTATGAGTTTCGAAGCTGAGTTCTTTAAAATTGATGGGTCATCAAGGATCTTGGTTGTGATTCACCATTAATGTTATTATATGCTGACACTAATTTCCATCCCTTTTTCATATGATACAACATCTCCTTTCATTAGTACCTAGACAAGGAGACTAATTAATGTAAGGAGGATGTATCGTTAACAACGTTATTTTGTAAATTGTTATCACTCTGTAAATTTCCAGAGGTTGTAAATAGGCAGAAGAAATTTACAAGAGGTAACCTTAACCAACCACTTCAAAACTGGGATCTAGCCCTGCTAGTTTCAGAGAGGGATCTCTCTATGCGATTTAGATTTGTTTGGATTTTCAGATCTTAGGCTAGTTAAAAAGAATAGTACCGAGTTGTTTGGTTTTTTTAATAAAATGGTTGAATGTCACTTACACTTCCATTGGGCTATGGGGTTTGTTTTATAAAAATGGAGATCAAAGGACAATTTTTAGAAAATTCGTTTTACAGGGCAAGGTAGTGCAACTGCTGGATTCTTTAGAAATAAAATGATGGACTGCTGAAAAGGTGAGATATCAGTTAAAACAAAGAAGCAATTAAGAATTTCTTCATTATAACATCAGAAGGAAAACATTTAAATTTGCAAAATATTCGGAACAGAGTACGTGATGGTAAATTCTGCAAATTTAACTTCTTTTAAAGATTAGATTAGAAAACAACATGATAACTGAGAAAGAAAACTTTTTACGAAGATACAGGAAACTTCACCAACATATAACAAGCATGAATCCTGTGAAAAATCTCTTTGTATTACTGGAATAACCTCTTGATAAAAATTACAACGATTACAACTTGCTCGGGCGTAAAGATCAACCTTCAGTACTTCAAAGTTTGAAGTATTTATAATCAAAATTACAAGCGACCCTGTCATCAATGATCATGACGTGGCATATGCTAATTTTAACTATCTAGATAACAAGATACAAAAATATAGGAACTGATGATGATGCGTCGAATCTCTCATGCTGATTTTGGGGAAAACTGTTGGTGAGTCATTCATATGACTTTGACTGCAATGGACGCTGACTTGGACAAGACCTTTATATTTACTCAATCAATTTGCACAACTCATCCCATCTTTGTGTACCGGGGATGGTAACTTTCAATAGCCGGCAGTATATTTCATCCATCTCGGTATACTTAGCAAAAGTCGGCTTGGTGAGAAAAATGTACTTGATTTTGTGCTGTATGTTGAGGTCAGGCTGCAAAGTCTCCAAGAACGCTTTGTCTGTGATGCTGCCTTGTATTCCTGAGAACTTGGAATTGTCTTTGGCCACGGTGGCAATATTTTTCTTATAATCAGATAAGGTTCAATCAATTTATCATTTAGGAAAAATAATCCAGGAAAGTCCTTTTTCTGCAAGGCCTAAAGCTTGTTAAAAAACCTCTCAACTCCAATGTCCATGTTCTGAGCTTTCTCCTCCAACTGCAACATTAATCCTCTTTTGGGAAACACTCTTTTGACTTCAAGGATAGTTTCTGTTCTGTCTTCAACTTTCAGGTTTTCAAGATCTTCCTTGGTTTTTGAATTCAGAAACTTGATGATCTCATTAGCTTCAGAGGGAATTTCACCTAGGTCTCCTCTTATCCCGTCGATGTCCTGCCTACTCTTCAGCATTGAATCATGTTGCTCAAACATGATTTGCACCATGGGCCAAATTTCATTTATGGAGTTGGAGATATCTGTCCAGATATTTTCCTTAGCCTCTGCTAATGTCTTACTTGCCACTGATTGTTTCTGAAGATGTTGTATTTCCTGCTTGAGATTCTTTGATACTTATCTCTCAATGTTGTATCTTGTTTGGTAGGAAGACTTGAGTTCCTGGAGACTTTCAACCTCCATTTTTATCCTATTGATCTCTGTTCCTTGCAGAGTCATCTCTTCCATGGATTTTACTAGCTCCACAGTTTTTTCTAGTGCTATCAATGGAGTTGCCGATGGAATTTCTGCTGTAGTGGTTGTTGGCACAACTACTGTATTGACTTCTGCAAGGGGAACTGCACTCAATGGAATGACTTCCATCAGGGTTGATTGTCCCTTCTCTTTCAATAACCTTTCCAATTCTGCCTCCATTTCCTTTATCTGTGTGTTCTGCTGCATGATTAGCTTCAACAATTCCTCTTTCTCGTCTTCTGCCTCGGCTATTTCTTTAGCTTGTGAATCCTCTGTTGGTAGCAATTTCAACATCTTTCTCAGAGATGCAATGTCAACTTTATTTTTATTTAACATCTCCTCTGCTTCTTTTACATTCGAGGGATCATACCCAATCTTGAGCACCAACTCCTCTAAGGATTTTATTCTGTTATCCTTTGCAAAAGAGGATATCTTTTCCAGCTTCAATTGGGTCTAAACATTGTTTAGAGATACCTGTAATTTTGCTGCCGTAGAGGAAGCATGTGCCAATGTGGAGAAAACCATTTCTCCAGTCTGTTTGTGCAAATCCATCTGGTCAGCTGGATGGACTTGTTTGGTGTCAAAAAAAATAGTTGATCTTTGGTAGTCAGTGATCTCTTTGGGTTGAGGCACCTGTGCTTGCAGAAATGCCAGATGCATTCTTCCTTTCTCTGTGTCAAAAGCTGACAACAGTCTGTGTTGTGCTGTGTAGGTTTGTTTCCAAAACTAAGCATAGGTATTGTTGGTCAGCATCTGGTTCTTCTTTTTAATCATATCATATTTTTCGAAAATGTTCAGAGGTACAGATCCTTATGGAGTTTGGGTGGTCATAGCTATATCCATCTGCTTCTTTGAAGAATAAGTGGAAACCACCTCATGTTTTCCCTCAATCAGTTTGGCAGAGTAGGGCTCTTTCTCACCAGACATGTGAGTAGTATGAGTGGTTTTGGGTCTTTTGCTGTATACTTGAAAATCCTCTGCTGATACCTCAGTGACTGAAGGAGAGGCATCCTTTATTGGCCTTTTTTCCTTTGGTACCTGTGGAGTGGTAGTTTGTGAAATAAAGATTGAAGGAGATTCCTGTTGTTCAGTATCTACCAGAGTATTTGCCTCCCACTCTGTTTGGTTCACATACTTTTCAATTTCTGGTTTGAGGGTGTGAGCATAAGGTGAACTTTTATTTTTGGATCTCATCTTTGCAATGATCCCACTTGGATCATAACGCCAATTGAAACTGGTGCTGAATTTTATTTCCTTTAATAGTTTATTTGCCTCTTCCCCAACAGCTCGACTGTTGCAGATAAACGGTCCTATTTTCCCTTTAATCCTCATTTATTGTTTTTTCTTCAGAGACACAAAATGAATGTCATCTGAGTTTATCATCTGATGAATATACTCCACTACAAATATTCGAACATACACATACTTGGGAAATTTGTATGGAGCTAGTTCACACCCATACACTCTGATCTCTATGTGATTCTGATATAGGAACCAGTCCTCGGTCTTTGCGAGATCCGAAAGGTGCAGAACTCTTTGGATCTCCTTGTTTATCCTTGGTTCTGGTCTTCCACTGAGCATGGTTACCACTGGGTGATAAAACAACTCGATGAACTGTTTGAAGCTGAACTGAGTGGAGTTTCTTCTGAGAAACGACGTCCATAAAGTTACTGCTTGCGGTTTTCCGTCCTTGTCCATTTTCTACATGAGAAAGGAAAATTTGTCTGCTTGATAGAACATAAACATGTAGGCCAATATTGAAGAATACCAGAAGATGCCTTCTGTAGGGAAATTTTCTAGTTGCTTGTGCAGGTTTTCGGCCAAAAAACCGTTGTAATCAAACTAGGTGGAAAATTTCTCTTCAGCAGAGAAAATGGATAGGAAACCTAGGATAGGTTCATCCACCCATTCATCTGAGAAGTAACCGAGAAAACAACACAGTGTTGAGATAATCTGGTTTACCTTTTCAGAAAATATGGAGGAACGATAAGGAGGATTCTTCTTAGGAAATTGGGCATCTTGTAGGAGGAAAAGCTCAAAGATTTGTGCTCTTTGGGGAAAAGACAGGTTTTGATACATTTCTGTTAGAATTTCAATGGTGAGGGGAGAACGGGGTTCGGCTCTGGGTACCCACATCATTTGATCAATGGCCTTAGGTGTAATAAGGAAAAAGGTTTCTCCAGACAAAGATACTATGGCTCTCTGATCAGTGAGGTAGTGCGCTTGGCATTTGAGGGAAAATTCAGGAAAATGATGGACTTGGGGAAAAATATACAGAGGGAAATTTGATTCCCAGAGCCCAATTTCATCACTCTGATCGATGAAGGTGTCTTTAAACCACGACTGTAGCTCATCGAAGTCGAATTCAGACCCGGTTTCTGAGATTAAATAGTCTTTGTCTGCTAATGGGATCCGATCGAGATCGACATGAGGTGGGAGAAATGGATTTTCCTCCAAATTTGACTTTTTACTTTTGGGCGCCATTGATTTCCATCAGTACCTGCACACTGAACACACATTAGTAGGCGAAAACTATGGCTAGATGAGATGTTGTAGAGTTGAAAAAAAGTGAGTCTCTGATACGCAGGGAGTGTGAGTGGAATACGAATGACTGGAATGGGGTTGGAGTTTAGTGAACGGGTATCCGTTGGGAAAAAAAAAAAAGGACAGGTTAGGTGAGCAATGGGTATGTGGCCAGTAATAAATGGACAACAGGTCCTTTAGAGCGTGAGGGGGCAGATGAAGAACATCTAGCGTGTGTACCCGATCGCTGTGCATAATGGTGATTGGGAAATAAACAAAAAGATATGATCCGTAACGGTTAGAATGAGGGGACATGCTGACAGGGTCATGAAATGGGAGTTGCAAGGGGTGGTTTTGGGATGTGACATATCTAGATGATGATGGTGAGTTGGAAAAATGGTAAGTAGTAAATTTTTGGAGTGGGGAGGTAAGATGCAATGAGATGATGCCATGTAGGGTTGGGGCCCACCTGGACACTACTTCATTTCATACCACCCCCCCTCCGTTAAAGATAGAAAGGGTGGGGGGGTCTGGGATCTCTTGCCGACCATTGATCTGAACAAAGCTAGATGAACCATTTTTCCAAATGCATTCTTTAACCATCATGTTGGACCCCCCCCCCCC
>JASDQU011401287.1:5017-17174 GCA_032191745.1 Picea mariana
TGCCAATAAGGGTTTCAAATTTCTATCCTGCAAGTACATATATGAACGGGAGAATGCTCACGCTTCCGCAGTTTTCAACATGCCATATATAAATCAAGTTCGTAGTGTTCAGGACAGTTGACGAAGATTGGTGATTTAGTCTTCATTGATCACTGGTTCTAATTTCGTGAATTTCCATTGATGTTATTCAAACGTGGGCATTTCTCCGCCGATGAATATATACATTAACCAACCAAGATTTTAGGTTTGATCCACGATTGGCTTCTAATTGGCGTTCCCGTCCACGGGTAACAGCAAAACCACCCATTAGATGCCAAAGTCAACTTATGAACGCGCTAACAGCCGCCTCACACCCGGTCGTCCGAGAAGGCGCCGTACATTCATGAGTTGTCCCAATTATTGAAAATTCAATGGAAGTGGAAAATTCAATGGAAGTGTAAAAATTCAATGTAAGTGTATTCTTTTTTCTCATTTAAGAGATAAGAGAAAGTCAAAGGTCAATGTATTTAGTTTAGATTACTTTTTTTTTATAATTGGTGAATTTGAAAAATTATATAGATAAGACAAATTTAAAGGTAAATGTATTTAGTTTTTCTAAATGTATAAACTAGTTTTTAATAAGTGGACTTGACAAATTATGTAATTGTATTTAATAAATAGATAAGACAAATTTAAAGATAATGTATTTATTTTAGATTTATAAGTGTATTCTTTTCTAATAAATAGATAAGAAAAATTCAAAGGTAAATGTATTCCTTTTAAATAATGTATTTTACGTAATAAATGAACTTGACAAATTATGTAAGTATATATATTTTAATGAATAGATAAGACAAATTCAAAGGCAACTATACTTATTTTACATTATGTGTTTTTTTTCTAATAAGTGGACTTGACAAATTATGTATGACAAATTCAAAGTAAGTGTACTTATTTTAGATTATCTAATTTTTTTTTATTAAGTGGACTTGACAAATTATGTAAGTGAATTTTTTTTAATAAATAGATAAGAAAAAACTTGACAAATTCAAGGTAAGTATATTATCGATTTTTTTTTTTTATTAAATGGACTTGACAAATTATGTAAGTATATTCTTTTGTAATAAATAGATAAGACAAAATTTTGACAAATTCAAAGTAAGTGTACTTATTTTACATTATCTAATTTTTTTCTATTATGTAGACTTGACAAATTATGTAAGTGTATTCTTTTGTAATAAATAGATAAGAATTATGTAAGTGAATTCTTTTGTAATAAATAGATAAGACAAATTAAAAGTAAATGTATTTATTTTAGATTATGTATTTATCTCTACTAAATGGACTTAACCAATTTACAAAGATAAGTACGTTTATTTTAGATCAAATATTTTTCACAAAGGTAAATGTATTTATTTTAGATTATGTGTTTCTCTAATAAGTGGATTTGAAAGATTCACATAGATAAGTACATTTATTATAGACTAAATATTTTTTCATAATAATTTAACAAATTCTAACATTTATTTTTCACGAAATATAATTACATTATTTCTTTTTATAATTGAAAATATATTAATTTTTTTATTTTAATTAGAATGATTTAATAAGAAGATAAATTCAAAATCCATTAAACTTATAATTTTGATTTAAATGATTTGATGAGAAGACAAAGGGTGTTATTCACTTCTAAGTGGGATATGGCTCTCATGATTAGGTCAATTGTGAACCAAGAATAGGTAAGGTCTAACCAAGGTCAAGGGAGAACAACAAGAGGCATGTTCCAGAAATGAAGCTTCTCCAGCTCAAGTGCCATGAGCAACATCTACGATCCATGAAGTTTCAAGTTATATAAGGCCATGAACGTATCCTCGAACCGCCACATAGGACCCATGCAGGGTATCACTAGCCTACTAAAGGGATATGGACTCCATGATTAAAGTATAAAATACCCCAAACATAAATGTGTCTTAGGCCTATGCGAAGAATGGTTCCTGAGGCCACAGTCAGGGCTCATTAGCATTCGAGTGGGATACATGCACCATGATTGGGTTTTGTGTAGGGGAAATGTGTCTTATGGCCTAAACATGGTCAGGGGGGAAACACGGGTCTTAATATTAAATGAAACTTCTTGAGCTCAAGCAACATGGTTAGGTGAGGAAAACATTTGGGCCTTAGTCCCTAAACATAGTTTCTCTATCTTAATCAACATGAACACCACCTACAAACCACAACACAAGCTATCTCTAGGGGGTATTTGGCATTAGAGTTAGATAAGGATGCTACTAGGAGGTTTTGTGCACTAAGGATGGGTCATGGGGCCTTTACCATGGTTAAGGAAGGAAAAAAAGTGCCTTGGGATATTTTCGATTGTTATATGGCTCGAGAGATTTGAACAAGTCCTTGAACCAACACATGAGTCCTTTGCACGGATTCTTTGTAGGCCTCTAATTGGGATACAAGCAGCATGATTAGGTTTTGTGCACTCGAAATGGGTCTCAAGGCATACACATGGTCAAGGGGGGAAACAAGGGCCTTAAGCCCTAATTGAAGTTTTTCGAGCTCAAGCACCATGAAAAACAACTAGAAACGATGTCACAAGCCCTCCCTAAGGGGTATTTAGCGTCTGAGTTGAATTTGGGTGGCATTACAAGGTGTTGGGGATCATGGATGGGTCTTGGGTCTAACCATAGTTGAGGGAGGGAAACAACAACCTCTGGCCCTAAACCTTTCTTCTTAGGCTCAAATCGAATGGAAGACTCTTCAAACCACCACATATGACCTCTATACAGTTTCATTCGCCTACAAGTGGGATATGGGCACCATGACCAGGTTAGTTGTGAACCAAAAATGGGTCTCGAGGTCTAACCGAGGTAAAGGGAAGACAATACAAGCATTGTTCCTTAAATGAATCTTCCCGTGCTCAAGTGCCATGAACAACACTTACAATCCATGAAGCTTCTCATGATATAGTGCCATGAACGTGTTAGGGTCCTACCCTAACCCCCAAAGCACATAGATAGTTTTCTATGTATGAAGATAATCTCTAGTAAATAAGGCGCATGTAGTAGCATGATAGAAATAATTGTAAGAAGGCTTACTATTGTTAGAATATTGGATGTGCTCATTTAACCATAGAAAATATAGCAATATTGTCACCCAACCATAGGCACTAATGCCACCCCCGAGCACCTTGACCTTGATAGAGAGAAGAATTACAGTAGCAAGTCAATAGCCAACCAAGGCTAATGCACCAAGCAAGAAGTAACCAAGACTGATCAGAGAGTCCACCCCAAAAAGACCAAAACTATAGACTTTAGAACTGGTGACATCACCTTCTCTAGGACTTGTGCACAAGACTGCCCAACTACAGTGCGCACAAGTGTATCTCTGTTATTCTGAGAATTGTGTGTAAAGTGAAGACTAGCCTCCTGTATTTATACTAATTCTGGCAAACTGCCTGGGCCGACTTCTCATTTTGGGTGCTAATTAATTCATATTAATTATCTCCTTTAGCCGACATCTCTTCTAGGGTTATATTCAATTTTTTTCTTGCTTCTGGAATATTCTAATCTTGTCAAGGGTCAAAATGGAGGTTAATACCTCCCACAACTACCATAATATCAATACTCCCTCCTAGCTAGGGTGGTATAATTGATAATGGTCTTGAGCACAAACGGACCATTCAACTGGTAGAATCATTATAGCCACATAGGCTAATTAAATCACGAGCACCGTCATTATAATCCAACTGGATAATCTCCATGACAACTAGTACAATTTCAACTAACATAACACAACTGTGTTTATCCATAGTAGTACACAACTACTCAATCTGTGACACATAGTCACAAATAGTGGAACATATCCACCACAGTAGCATACCTCTACTGTTTGGAGACATACAGTCTCCATAGTAATCATATAAACTAATATCAACTTGCACAGAAAATAATGTTATGATATAAACTGAGTCAACTGGGCCATTCTTCCACTCACATCAGTGAGATCTAGAAGAGAATCTGCCCTTAGAGTAGGACATCAATGATGGGATATCTGGACTATTCTTCTCAAGAAAGGAAGAATAACTGTCCTGATTTCTGAGCCTGGACCATTCACCTATTTGGGTCATTCCTCCGGCACTAAACAAAGTGCAACCTGGAGAGAATGAATCTGCCCTAGGGAATGCGTGTCCCCGATTTCTAAACCTGGACCATTCCTCCGACACTAAACAAAGTGGAACCTAGAGAGAATGAATCTGCCCTAGGGAATGAATGTCCAGACCATTTCCTAAGAAAATGATTGTCGTGCACCAACCTCCAAACCAGACCATTCTTTGAAACTGCTCACAACTATGAGCTTCGAAAGAATTATTGTCAGACGAGGTGGACCAATCTTCTTCACCACTACTGAGAGTGACTGTTAAGAAGAGAGACTGTCCTAGACCATTCCCCATGTTGACCACAAGGGGAATCACTATCTACGGTACATCAACAATTCATCAAACCATTTTCATTACAAAAATGATCGTTCGATCTGGACCATTTCCCGAACTGGAAAATGCTTTTCTTTTAGAAATATCAACCACTTTCCGAACTGGAAAGGAACTTCCCATCCTGGACCATTTTTCAAAGCTGAAAATTATTGTCCATAAATCAAAGATATGTCAGTGCTCCCTCCCAACCTAGAGAGCCATTTCTTCCTTTTTAGCTAAGGGAGTTATTTCCACGATCCCTAATTTGTCTCGAAAATATGCAAACTTTATTTTGGACAGAGGCTTTGTCAAGACATTTGTTGTCTACTCATCTGTGGGGATATACTGTAGCTTCACTTCTCCTTCCTAGACTTTATCTCGAATAAAGTAGTATTTGATTTCAATGTGTTTGACCGTTCATGAAACAATGGGTGTTCTGGTAGCCTTATACAACTCTGATTGTCAGAATGTATTATGGTCGAATGTGGAACCTGATCAAATAGTTTGGAAATTAGCTTTCTCAACCATATTTCTTCTATACATGCCTCACATGCTGTGATATATTCTACTTTTGTTGTGCTGAGTGGGACAAACTTATGTTTCCTACGGCCCCAAGATATCATAGTGGAGCCCAAGTTCAAACACATCCCTAAAGTACTCCTTCTGTCTTCTGCACACTTCTTGCCCAATCTGAATCTGTGAATCCATGAAGTTGTATATCACTGGATGCAGTATATCTTAAACCATAGTTTAGTGTCCCACGAATATATCTTAGAACATTCTTTGGAGCTATCCAATGCTCATGTCTGGGTTCCACCTGGAACTGGCTTAGTGTGTTTACGGCAAAGCAAATGTTTGGCCGAGTGTTTACTAAATACATCAATGACCCAACCAATTGTCAATATAGAGATAGATCTATTGGATCAGAATCTGAGTCTCTTACTTTTCTTGTATCTGTGGTCATGGGAGTGTTCATGGATTTGCAATCCATCATTCCAAACTTCTGAAGAATCTTTATTGCATACTTTCCTTGTCCAAGGAATACTCCACCATGCTTCTACCATACTTCTAGTCCCAAGTAATAATGCATGAGACCAAGATCTTTCATATCAAAATCAGAAGCTAGTTCCTTTTTGCACTGGATGATGAGAGACTCTTTATCTGTTAGGAATAGATCGTCGAAATATAGCAATAGAATCATAGGTTCATTGTTCACGACTTTGTAGTAAAGATTTGGATCTGCATGACTTTTGGAGAAACCAAGTCTCATTAGGTAGTTGTCTATGATGGCATACCAAGCTCTTGGAGTTTGTTTGAGTCCATATAAATATTTATTTAGTCTGCAAACATGAGTGTCTCTGGAATGTACTTCAAACCCTTGAGGTTGTTCAATGTATACTTCTTCTTTGATTGCTCCATTGAGGAAAGTTGTCTTTACATCCATCTGATGTAATCTCCATCCCATGGAAGCGGCAAGAGACATGATAGCTCTAATGGAAGTGTATCTGGCAACATGAGAAAATGTTTCGTCATAGTCTTCTCCCTTCTTCTGGGAGAACCCTCTAGCTACAAACCTTGCTTTATATTTGTCCATGCTTCCCTCTGCTGCATGTTTGATCTTATAGACCCATTTTGAAGTTATTACTGATTTTTCTTTAGGTCTAGGCACAATTTTCCATGCATCATTTTTCATGATGGACTGGTGTTCTTTTGTCATAGCTTCTTTCCAGTGTTTCTTCTAAACTGCCTCTTCAAACATGGTAGTTTCTTCGTCTAGAAGCTTTGTCATACATGTTGCATAGCTGGAGAATCTTTTGGGCTTCTAAATTTTGTCGAAGCTCCCGCTTAGAGCTTTGAGTCTTTCTGCTTCTTATAGGGTAGCTTCAAGCCAAGATGGTTGTTTCTTGGTTTTGGGTACAATGTCTGAATCAATGGTCTCACATGGTTGCATCATATGATCAAGATTTTATTTTTCTTCATTCTGACTTTCTGGAATACATGTGCCTTCTTCAATAGGTTCTTCATACTCTTCTTCTTCTATAGTTTCTTCTATGGATTTCTTGAAATCCATCTTCTGATTGAAGGTCACGTCTATGCTGACTTCAATCTTATGTTGTTCTGGGATATAGATTCTATAAGCCTTGGATGCTTCCCTATATCCCACGAATATGCCCTTCTTTCCTGAGGGTTCTAATTTATTTCTTTTATCCTTGGGAATGTGAAAGTAAACAGGCCATCCAAAGATTCTTAAGTGTTCCACATTAGGTTTCTTTCCTGAGAAGGATTCTTCTGGAGTCATATCCTTCAATATACGGTGATGAATTATGTTCTGAACATATATTGTTGTCATGATTGCTTCTCCCCATAAATACATAGATAAGCCTTGATCATTCAATAGTGCCTTCATGGTTTCTTCAATAGATCTGTTCTTCCTTTCTACTACACCATTTTGTTGAGGATTATGAGGAACAATCAGCTCCCTCCTAATCCCTGCCGATTTGCAAAAGGAAACGAATTCCTTGGATGTGTATTCTCCTCCATTATCCGTTCTCAAGGTCTTGATTTTCTTGTTTGTGAGGTTCTCTATCTTTTCTTTGAATTCTTGAAACTTGTTGAATACTTCGTCCTTTGTCTTCAAGAGATATAACCAAGTATTTCTCGAGTAATCATCTATGAAGATTACATAGTAAAAATATCCTCCTAGATATTTGACTGGCATTGGACCGCAAACATATGAATGTATTAGATCTAGAGTCTCCTTAGATCTATTGTTGTTGCTTGGGAATGGTTTCTTGATATTCATTCCAAGAGCACATCCTTTGCAAATTCCTTCATGTGTAGACTATAATTTTGGTATTCCTTTAACCATCTTTTTGAGGAAGGGTAATGCTTGATAGTTAATATGAGTGTACCTTCTATGCCAAAGTTCGTTGGGATTGACTTCATCATGTACAAGAGCTTCATCATTTTGTTCTAGTATTTTGTATAGATTTCCTTCATGGGTTCCAATAACCCTAGCATTCTCTATGCTAGGGTCTTTATGCCAAGATAACACTTTTCCATCTACAAAAGCTACTATGTTTCCCTTGTCTTCTAGGTAAGATATGGATAAAATATTCTCTTCTAAACCAGGGACATATAAGACATTGCTCAAACGAACATTGTTACATGCCATACATGTATATATATAAATCAACCAGGGACATATAAGACATTGCTCACGCTTCTGCAATTTTCAACCTGCCATGCATGTATATATATAAATCAAGTTCGTAGTGCTAAGGACAGTTGACGAAGCTTGGTGATTTAGTCTTCATTGATCACTAGTTCTGATTTCGTAAATTTCCATGGATGTTATTCAAACGTGCGCATTTCTCCGTCGATTTTAGGTTTGACCCACGATTGGCTTTTAAATGTGTCCACTGACAGGGTAGTACGACTGCTGACGTGGCAGTGATGTGTCGACTGATTGTGCAGTACTGTCATTGACATGGAATTATGGAAGATGACATGGCATGATGACTGAGCATTGACAACCATACGAATTCTAACGTGGCAGTACCACAGGCTGCCATGTGTCCCCCAGAAATGGCCTTTTTTACCACCATGTGATACCCAGAGGTGCCAAGTTATACTGACTTAATTCATCATACTGCCACATCAATGCTCAATTAGCATGCCACATCATGCTGACATCATCATCCATATTGCCACGTTAGTGCCTAGTCAACATGCCACATCATACTGATATCATCATCATACTACCATGTCAACCCCAATTAGCATGCCACATCATGCTCACGTCGTCATCCGTACTACCACATCATCACCTAATTAACATGCCATTCCCATCCATTGGTAACAATAGAACCACAACCGCCCATTAGATGCTGAAGTCAACTTATGAACATGCTAACAGGTGGCCCACACCCGGTTGTCCGATTGGTTTGAAATAATTTAAGAAGTGGAAAAAGACAAAGTCAAAGCCTAAAGTCAATGTATTAATTTTAGATTACTTAATTTTTTAATGAGTGAATTTGAAAAATTATATTCTTTTCTAATTAATAGATAAGACAAATTTAAAGCTAAACGAGAAAAGTAAGACAAATTCAAAGATAAATGTATTTAGTTTTTTTTAAATGTATAAATTTGTTTGTAATAAGCACTTGACAAATTATGTAATTGTATTCTTTTCTAATAAACAGATAAGACAAATTCAAAGATAAATGTATTTAGTTTTTTTTAAATGTATAAATTTGTTTTGACAAATTATGTAATTGTATTCTTTTCTAATAAATAGATAAGACAAATTCAAAGATAAATGTATTTATTTTAGATTTTGTTTTTTTTCTAATAAGTGGACTTATAAGTGTATTCTTTTTTAATAAATAGATAAGACAAATTCAAAAATAAATGTATTCCTTTTAAATTATGTATTTTACCTAATACATGAACTTGACAAATTATGTAAGTATATATTTTTTTAATAAATAGATAAGACAAATTCAAAGGCAACTATACTTATTTTAGATTATGTTTTTTTCTAATAAGTAGACTTGACATAGAAAAATTCTAAAGCAACTACGCTTATTTTATTTTAGATTATGATTTTTTTTCTAATAAATGGACGTGTCCAATTATGTAACACAAATTCAAAGGTAAGCGTACTCATTTTAGATTATCTCATTTTTTCTATTAAGTGGACTACAAATTATGTAAGTGTATTCTTTTCTAATAAATAGATAAGATAAATTAAAAGTAAATCTATTTATTTTAGATTATGTATTTATCTCTAATAAATGGACTTAACCAATTCACAAAGATAAGTACATTTATTTTAGATTAAATATTTTTCCCAAAGGTAAATGCATTTATTTTAAATTATGTATTTTTCTCTAATAAATGTACTTGAAAAATTCATAAAGTACATTTATTTTAAACTAAATATTTTTTTACAATAATTAAATAAATTCCAATATTTATTTTCATGAAATATAATTACATTCTTTCTTTTTATAATTGAAAATATTTTGATCTTTTAATTTTAATTAAAATGATTTAATAAGAAGATAAATTCAAAATTTATTAAATATTTAATTTTGATTAAAATGATTTAATAAGAAGACAAAGGGAATTATTCATCTCTAAGTGGGATATGGCTCCCATGACTAAGCCAATTGTGAAATATGGCTCCCATGAATAGGCCAGTTGTGAATTAAGAATAGGTCTGAAGGTCTAACCAAGGTCAAGGGAGGACAACAAGAGGCATGTTCCCTAAATGAAGTTTCTCAGGTTGCATGAGAAACATCTACGGTCCATGAAGTTTCAAGCTATATAAGGTCATGAATGTATCCTAGAACCACCACATAAGACCCATGCAGGGTATCTGTAACACCCTGTTTTCCCCAGTTTGTAAAAATAACTGGACTGGCCAAGAACTATGGCAAACTCATAAATGTGAATATGTGATGTAAATGGACCTTGAGGAAAAGGTCAATGAATGTGAATAACATTTTGAATTTATTGCAGGACTGCTGAGAGGGGACGTGCATAAAAGAGACCACGATGGCGGTGGAAGGCACCTGAAAAGGTGGCGTTAACTTCCACCGAGAATTAATATCGTATTTGGACTCCACTGGCCCGGAGAACCAAAAGCGGCTCGCTGGTCTCGAATTAAATGCCTCGCAGGCTGGTAGGTAGATGGCTCCTCAGGAATTAATGAGGGATGGGGAGGTGAACCGCCCATCCGTAGAGCCATCATGACTGGCCAGTGTGAGGGTAATCACGCCACACGTAATCTCGCAAGAGGATAAGGCGTGGGGTAGAAGCGATTGCGGGGGAAGACGTGAGGGGAGAACTCTGGCATTACGCAGAGTGAGTGATAACAGAGAGGAAGCATTGCAACCTTCGCTCCTGGTCACTGGCAAACAGAGACGCAGTCTCACAGCATCGTGGTCTCAGCTCGGGGGTGGCTAGTGGTAAATCCACTGGGAGTCGCTAAGCCTATGGTTCGGTGGAAACGAGCACCCCTATCAACAGTTGCTTGACCCTAGTGTTATCTCTGATAAGTGTTTTGCCTCTGACATCTTGATATATATATATATATATATATATATATATATATATATATATATATATATGTGCTTATTCTGATAATTATGCTCATAAGTTGTGAAACTGTGAATGATTTCATTATAAGAATGACTGTATGGTGTTTTGAACAGTACTAGTAGTTGTATATTTATATGGAAAGACTATGTATGATTTATGTCTTCATGAATTCGTTATTTGTGTGCGTACTGATCAAATTCAGACTTCACATCTGGTTCTTAGGAGGACGACATCCTTACATACCTCAGGTAGTACCCTGAGTAAATCTCCCCATAGAAATACCTTCCTTGAAAAGCCCATCAAGAACCGGGAAGGCGGTTGTGAAGGCATAAGGCCTTAGTAACCCTGCATAAGGAGGAACGATCCTCTTGAAAACTGAGATGACAGCATAAGGATGAAGTAACGAATCGACGAATGAGATCTCATCGAGAGATTTGTGGTCACTCATGACTGTCAGATCGGAGGAAGGAGCTGGAAATTTAAGTACCTTAACCTTATAGGAATTAATCGACGGACGAGATTTCGTCGGGGAATTTGCGGTCACCCACGATCGTTAGATTAGTAGGAGAGAGTAGGGCGTTAAAATTCCTTACCCCTTTGTTTCTGTGTCTTCGTGGGCAGCGAGGAATTTGGGATCGTAGATCTCCAAGGTCCATGAGATTATCTGGACCGTAGATCTCTTCCACGTCCAAGGAGTCGTGGAAGAATGCATGGGTAAGAACCAATCTGAGTCGTTAGATCTCGACTGGAAAAACCCAACATTCGTTAGATCTATCAGGAGTTACTCGAGGGTCGAGACTCCAGTATATAAGGGCGAAAGACCTCAGAATAGATCTAAGCCATCCGATTGACGGAGGCCACGTGTCGTAAGATCTCCCATTATGGGAAATTGGGGATCGTGGAATCGAGATTCCTGTTGACAAGAGATCAGGACTTTCCATTGTGGAAATCCCAGGATAGATCTAAGCCATTCGATTAATGGAGGCCACGTGTCATAAGATCTCCTATTACGGGAAATCGGGGATCGCGAAATCGGGAGTCCTGGTGACAAGGGATCGAGACTCTCCAAGGTGGAAACGCCAGAGCAGTTGTGGGCCGTCCGATTTAAGGAGGTGACATGTCGAGAGATTACCCATTTTGGGAAATCAGGAATCAAGGATTCGGGAGTCCTGTTGACAATAGGTCGGGCTCTCGCCTTGATAAATCCCGACAGAAGAGAGGTTGTGGTCATAAGGGAAGAGGTCATATCGACCAATGCTTAACCCAAGGGGCTAATCTCCGATTGAGGTTCGTTCAACACTTCGGCGTTTCGGCATTCGGGATATCGAAGGGACATGTTACCCCGTGCTCTTAAACCCTGAAGTCTAGAATTATAAACCTCGAGATGTTATCATGTGTTCAGGCTCTGACGAATGGTCAGGATCCTCTCGGAGGATCCTGGGTTTGGGATGACCGTCCAATGTGAGGTAGAGATGCCAGCTTTACGTTGGGGCGTGAATGCGCATACAGGTAAGTAGTGAGCAGATCTGGATGGCCAGAGTCCACCCGCTTAGATCTACGGCTGAGGATTCATTCCGGAGCCCCCTTGCCATT
>JASDQU011401287.1:21636-32519 GCA_032191745.1 Picea mariana
AGGTAAAGGGAAGACAATACAAGCATTGTTCCTTAAATGAATCTTCTCGTGCTCAAGTGCCATGAACAACACTTACAATCCATGAAGCTTCTCATGATATAGTGCCATGAACGTGTTAGGGTCCTACCCTAACCCCCAAAGCACATAGATAGTTTTCTATGTATGGAGATAATCTCTAGTAAATAAGGCCCATGTAGCATGAAAGAAATAATTGTAAGAAGGCTTACTATTGTTAGAATATTAGATGTGCTCATTTAACCATAGAAAATATAGCAATATTGTCACCCAACCATAGGCACTAATGCCACCCCCCAGCACCTTGACCTTGACAAAGAGAAGAATTCCAGTAGCAAGTCAATAGCCAACCAAGGCTAATGCACCAAGCAAGAAGTAACCAAGACTGATCAGAGAGTCCACCCCAGAAAGACCGAAACTATAGACTTCAGAACTGGCAACATCACCTTCTCTATGACTTGCGCACAAGACTGCCCAACTGCAGTGCGCACAAGTGTATCTCTGTGATTCTGAGAATTGTGTGTAAAGTGAAGACTGGCCTCCTGTATTTATACTAATTCTAGCAAATTGCCTGGGCCGACTTCTCATTCTGGGTGCTAATTAATTCATATTAATTATCTCCTTTAGCCGACATCTCTTCTAGGGTTATATTCAATTTTTTTCTTGCTTCCGAAATATTCTAATCTTGTCAAGGGTCAAAATGGAGGTTAATACCTCCCACAACTACCATAATATCAACACTCCCTCCTAGCTAGGGAGGTATAACTGATAATGGTCTTGAGCACAAAAAGACCATTCAACTGGTAGAATCATTATAGCCACATAGGCTAATTAAATCATGAGCATCGTCATTATAATCCAACTGGATAATCTCCATGACAACTGGTACAATTTCAACTGACATAACACAACTGTGTTTATCCATAGTAGTACACAACTACTCAATCCATGACACATAGTCACAAACAGTGGAACATATCCACCACAATAGCATACCGCTACTGTCTGGAGACATACAGTCTCCATAGTAATCATATAAACTAATATCAACCTACATAGAAAATAATGATATGATATAAACTGAGTCAACTAGGCCATTCTTCCACTCACATCAGTGAGATCTAGAAGAGCATCTACCCTTAGAGTAGGACATCAATGATGGGATATCTGGACTGTTCTTCTCAAGAAAGGAAGAATAATTGTCCTGATTTCTGAGCCTGGACCATTCACCTATCTGGGCCATTCCTCCGGCACTAAACAAAGTGCAACCTGGAAAGAATGAATCTGCCCTAGGGAATGTGTGTCCCCGATTGCTAAACCTGGACCATTCACCTATCTGGGTCATTCCTCCGACACTAAACAAAGTGAAACTTGGAGAGAATGAATCTGCCCTAGGGAATGAATGTCTGGAACATTTCATAAGGAAATGATTGTCCTGCACCAACCTCCAAAATAGACCATTCTTCGAAACTGCTCACAACTGTGAGCTTCGAAAGAATTATTGTTAGATGAGGCGGACCAGTCTTCTTCACCACTACTGAGAGTGACCGTTAAGAAGAGAGATTGTCCTAGACCATTCCCCATGTTGACCACAAGGGGAATCACTATCTACGGTACATCAACAATTCATCAAACCATTTTCATTACAAAAATGACCGTTCGATCTGGACCATTTTCCGAACTGGAAAATGTTTTTCCACTAGAAATCTCAACCACTTTCCAAACTAGAAAGGAACTTCCCATCCTGGACCATTTTTCAAAGCTGAAAATGACTGTCCATAAATCAAAGATATGTCAATGCTCCCTCCGAACCTAGAGAGCCATTTCTTCCCTTTCAGCTAAGGGAGTTATTTCCACGATCCCCAATTTGTCTCGAAAATATGCAAACTTTATTCTGGACAGAGGCTTTGTCAGAACATTTGTTGTCTGCTCATCTGTGGGGATATACTGTAGCTTCACTTCTCCTTCCTAGACTTTATCTCGAATAAAGTAGTATTTCATTTCAATGTGTTTCGACCGTTCATGAAACAATGGGTGTTCTGGTAGCCTTATACAACTCTGATTGTCACAGTGTATTATGGTCAAATCTAGAACCTGATCAAATAGTCCAAAAATTAGCTTTCTCAACCATATTTCTTCTGTACATGCCTCACATGCTGTGATATATTATGCTTTTGTTGTGCTGAGTGGGACAAACTTATGTTTCCTGCGGCCCCAAGATATCATAGTGGAGCCCAAGCTGAAACACATCCCTGAAGTACTCCTTCTATCTTCTGCACTTCTTACCCAATCTGAATCTGTGAATCCATGAAGTTGTATATCACTGGATGCAGTATATCTTAAACCATAGTTTAGTGTCCCACGAATATATCTTAGAACATTCTTTGGAGCTATCCAATGCTCATGTCTGGGTTCCACCTGGAACTGGCTTAGTGTGTTTACGACAAAGCAAATGTTTGGCTGAGTGTTTACTAAATACATCAATGACCCAACCAATTGTCGATATAGAGACAGATCTACTGGATTAGAATATGAGTCTCTTACTTTTCTTGTATCTGTGGTCATGGGAGTGTCCATGGATTTGCAATCCATCATTCCAAACTTCTGAAGAATCTTTATTGCATACTTCCCTTGTCTAAGGAATACTCCACCATGCTTCTGTGATACTTCTAGTCCCAAGTAATAATGCATGAGACCAAGATCTTTCATATCAAAATCAGAAGCTAGTTCCTTTTTGCACTGGATGACGAGAGACTCTTCACCTGTTAGGAATAGATCGTCGAAATATAGCAATAGAATCATAGGTTCATTGTTCACGACTTTGTAGTAAAGATTTGGATCTACATGACTTTTGGAGAAACCAAGTCTCATTAGGTAGTTGTCTATGATGGCATACCAAGCTCTTGGAGGTTGTTTGAGTCCATATAAATATTTATTTAGTCTGCAAACATGAGTGTCTCTGGAATGCACTTCAAACCCTTGAGGTTGTTCAATGTATACTTCTTCTTCGATTGCTCCATTGAGGAAAGTTGTCTTTACATCCATCTGATGTAATCTCCATCCCATGGAAGCGGCAAGAGACATGATAGCTCTAATGGAAGTGTAGCTGGCAACATGAGAAAATGTTTCGTCATAGTCTTCTCCCTCCTTCTAGGAGAACCCTCTAGCTATGAACCTTGATTTATATTTGTTCGTGCTTCCCTCTGCTGCATGTTTGATCTTATAGACCCATTTTGAAGTTACTACTGATTTTTCTTTAGGTCTAGGCACAATTTTCCATACATCATTTTTCATGATGGACTGGTGTTCTTTTGTCATAGCTTGTTTCCATTGTTTCTTCTAAACTGCCTCTTCAAACGTGGTAGGTTCTTGATCTAGAAGCTTTGTCATACATGTTGCATAGCTGGAGAATCTTTTGGGCTTCTTAATTTTTTTGAAGGTCCCACTTAGAGCTTTGATTCTTTCTGCTTCTTGTAGGGTAGCTTCAAGCCAAGATGATTGTTTCTTGGTTTTGGGTACAGTGTCTGAATCAATGGTCTCACATGGTTGCATCAGATGATCAAGATTTTATTTTTCTTCATTCTGACTTTCTGGAATACATGTGCCTTCTTCAATAGGTTCTTCATACTCGTCTTCTTCTATACTTTCTTCTATGGATTTCTTGAAAGCCATCTTCTAATTGAAGGTCAGGTCTATGCTGAGTTCAATCTTATGTTGTTCTGGGATATAGATTCTATAATCCTTGGATGATTCACTATATCCCATGAATATGCCCTTCTTTCTTGAGGGTTCTAATTTATTTCTTTTATCCTTGGGAATGTGAAAGTAAACAGGGCATCCAAAGATTCTTAAGTGTTCCACATTAGGTTTCTTTCTTGAGAAGGATTCTTATGGAGTCATATCCTTCAATATATGGTGATGAATTATGTTCTGAACATATATTGTTGTCATGACTGCTTCTCCCCATAAATACATAGACAAGCCTTGATCATTCAATAACGCCTTCACGGTTTCTTCAATAGATCTGTTTTTCCTTTCTACTACACCATTTTGTTGAGGATTATGAGGAACAATCAGCTCCCTCCTAATCCCTGCCGATTTGCAAAAGGAAACGAATTCCTTGGATGTGTATTCTCCTCCATTATCTATTCTCAAGGTCTTGATTTTCTTGTTTGTGAGGTTCTCTATCTTTGCTTTGAATTCTTGAAACTTGTTGAATACTTCGTCCTTTGTCTTCAAGAGATATAACCAAGTATTTCTCGAGTAATCATCTATGAAGATTACATAGTAAATATATCCTCTTAGATATTTGACTGGTATTGGACCGCAAACATCTGAATGTATTAGATCTAGAGTCTCCTTAGATCTATTGTTGTTGCTTGGGAATGGTTTCTTGATATCCGTTCCAAGAGCTCATTCTTTGCAAATTTCTTCATGTGTAGACTGTAATTTTGGTATTCCTTTAACCATCTTTTTGAGGAAGGGTAATGCTTGATAGTTAATATGAGTGTACCTTCTATGTCAAAGTTCGTTGGGATTGACTTCATCATGTACAAGAGATTCATCATTTTGTTCTAGTATTTTGTATAGATTTCCTTCATGGGTTCCAATAACCCTAGCATTCTCTATGCTGGAATCTTTATGCCAAGATAACACTTTTCCATCTACAAAAGCTACTATGTTCCCCTTGTCTTCTAGGCAAGATATGGATACAAGATTCTTTTCTAAACGAAGGACATATAAGACATTGCTCAAATGAACATTGTTACATGCCATTCATGTATATATATAAATCAACCAGGGAAATATAAGGCATTGCTCACGCTTCTGCAATTTTCAACTTGTCATACATGTATATATATAAATCAAGTTCGTAGTGCTAAGGATAGTTGACGAAGCTTGGTGATTTAGTCTTCATTGATCACTAGTTCTGATTTCGTGAATTTCCATGGATGTTATTCAAACGTGCGCATTTCTCCGTCGATGGAAATATATATATATATATATATATATTAACCAACCAAGATTTTAGGTTTGACCCACGATTGGCTTTTAAACGTGTCGACTGACAGGGTAGTACGACCGCTGGCGTGGTAGTGATGTGTCGACTGATTATGCAGTACTGTTGTTGACATGGAATTATGGAAGATGGCATGGCATGATGACTGAGCACTGACAGCCATACAGATTCTAACGTGGCAATACCACAGGCTGCCATGTGTCCCCCAAAAATGGTTTTTTTTACCACCATGTGATACCCAGAGGTGCCAAGTTATACTGACATCATTCATCATACTACCACATCAATGCTCAATTAGCATGCCACATCATGCTAACACCATCATCCATATTGCCACGTCAGTGTCTAGTCAACATGCCACATCATATTGATATCATCATCATACTACCATGTCAACCCCAGTTAGCATGCCACATCATGCTCACGTCGTCATCATGCTCACATCATCATCCGTACTATCACATCATCACCCAATTAACATGCCATTCCCGTCCATTGGTAACAACGGAACCACAACCGCCCATTAGATGCTTAAGTCAACTTATGAACGTGCTAACAGGCGGCTCACACCCGGTCGTCCGAGAAGGCGTCGTACATTCATGAGTTGTCCCAATAATTGAAAATTCATTGGTTTGAAATAATTTAAGAAGTGGAAAAAGACAAAGTCAAAGCCTAAAGTCAATGTATTTATTTTAGATTACTTAATTTTTTAATGACTGAATTTAAAAAATTATATTCTTTTCTGATTAATAGATAAGACAAATTTAAAGCTAAATGAGAAAAATAAGACAAATTCAAAGATAAATGTATTTAGTTTTTTTTAAATGTATAAATTTGTTTTTAATAAGCAGACTTGACAAATTATGTAATTGTATTATTTTCTAATAAACAGATAAGACAAATTCAAAGATAAATGTATTTAGTTTTTTTTTAAATGTATAAATTTGTTTTAATAAGCAGACTTGACAAATTATGTAATTGTATTCTTTTCTAATAAATAGATAAGACAAATTCAAAGGAAATGTATTTATTTTAGATTTTGTTTTTTTTTCTAATAAGTGGACTTATATTCTTTTCTAATAAATAGATAAGACAAATTCAAAGATAAATGTATTCCTTTTAAATTATGTATTTTACCTAATACATGAACTTGACAAATTATGTAAGTATATTATTTTTTAATAAATAAATAATTAATAAATAGATAAGACAAATTCAAAGGCAACTATACTTATTTTAGATTATGTTTTTTTCTAATAAGTAGACTTCACATAGAAAAATTCTAAGGCAACTATGCTTATTTTATTTTAGATTATGTTTTTTTTTTCTAATAAATGGACTTGACCAATTATGTAACACAAATTCAAAGGTAAGCGTACTCATTTTTTCTATTAAGTGGACTACAAATTATGTAAGTGTATTCTTTTCTAATAAATAGATAAGACATTTTAAAAGTAAATGTATTTATTTTAGATTATGTATTTATCTCTAATAAATGGACTTAACCAATTAGATAAGTACATTTATTTTAGATTAAATATTTTTCCCAAAGATAAATGTATTTATTTTAAATTATGTATTTTTCTCTAATAAATGGACTTGAAAAATTCATAAATTACTAGACTAAATATTTTTTTACAATAACTAAACAAATTCCAATATTTATTTTCATGAAATATAATTACATTCTTTCTTTTTATAATTGAAAATATATTAATCTTTTAATTTTAATTAAAATGATTTAATAAAAAGATAAATTCAAAATTCATTAAACTTTTAATTTTGATTAAAATGATTTAATAAAAAGACAAAGGGAATTATTCATCTCTAAGTGGGATATGGCTCTCATGACTAAGCCAATTGTGAAATATGGCTCCCATGAATAGGCCAGTTGTGAACCAAGAATAGGTCTGAAGGTCTAACCAAGGTCAAGGGAGGACAACAAAAGGCATGTTCCTTAAATGAAGTTTCTCAGGTTGCATGAGAAACATCTATGATCCATGAAGTTTCAAGTTATATAAGGTCATGAATGTATCCTCGAACCGCCACATAGGACCCATGCGGGGTATCTTTAGCCTACTAAAGGGATATGGGCTCCATGATTAAACTATAAAACATTCCCCAAACATAAATGTGTCTTAGGACCATGTGAAGAATGGTTCTTGAGGCCATGGTTAGGGCTTATTAGTATTTGAGTGGGATACACGCACCATGATTGGGTTTTGTGTAGGGGAAATGGGTCTTATGGCCTAAACATGGTCAACGGGGAAACAAGGGTCTTAATATTAAATGAAACTTCTTGAGCTCAAGCAACATGGTTAGGTGAGGAAAAAATTTGGGCCTTAGTCCCTAAACATAGTTTCTCTATCTTAATCAACATGAACACCACCTACAAACCACAACACAAGCCATCTCTAGGGGGTATTTGGCATTAGAGTTAGATAAGGATGCTACTAGGAGGTTTTGTGCACTAAGGATGGGTCATGTGGCCTTGACCATGGTTAAGGAAAGAAAAAAAGCGCCTTGGGATATTTTCAATTGTTATATGGCTCGAGAGATTTGAGCAAGTCCTTGAACCAACACATGAGTCCTTTGTAGGGATTCTTTGCAGGCCTCTAATTGGGATACAAGCACCATGATTAGGTTTTGTGCACTCGAAATGAGTCTCAAGGCCTACACATGGTCAAATGGGGAAACAAGGGACTTAAGTCCTAATTGAAGTTTTTCAAGCTCAAGCACCATGAACAACACCTAGAAACCATGTCACAAGCCCTCCTGAAGGGGTCTTTAACATCTGAGTTGAATTTGGGTGGCATTACAAGGTGTTGGGGATCGTGGATGGGTCTTGTGTCTAACCATAGTTGAGGGAGGGAAACAACAACCTCTGACCCAAAACCTTTCTTCTTAGGCTCAAAGAGTATGGAAGAGTCTTCAAACCACCACGTATGACCTCTATACAATTTTATTTGCCTACAAGTGGGATACGGGCACCATGAACAGGTTAGTTGTGAACCAAGAATGGGTCTCGAGGTCTAACAGAGGTAAAGGGAGGACAATACAAGCATTTCTCCTTAAATGAATCTTCTTGTGCTCAAGTGCCATGAACAGCACTTACAATCCATGAACCTTCTCATGATATAGTGCCATGAACGTGTTAGGGTCCTAACTTGACCCCCAAAGCACATAGATAGTTTTCTATGTATGGAGATCATCTCTAGTAAATAAGGCCCATATAGTAGCATGAAAGCAATATTTGTAAGAAGCCTTACTAGAAGGCTTCTCCTCCTATAAAGTTCCTTCTCTAGAATGTACCTATGAGGTAGATAACACTATATAAAGAAGTAGAAGAAATGTAATGGGATGTTTTGTGAAATATATTGGAATCAGAGCTTTGCTCAATTGCAAATTACCCCCTCGAAGAGGAAAGTGAACATTGCTCTCATCAATAAAGGTTATAATTTTGTGGTATTTTGGGTCTGTGTTTGGCTATTGTGGCAACAACCTATCATTTATATAATAAATCTGGGTAAATACGTTATTTTTTCTCTAAATATTCCAATTTTATAATAAAGAGCATCATAAGTGGTATCAAAGAACTTTCTTGAACCCATATTTTAAAGCATTTTTTCAAGCTAGAGACATATTATGGGATCTATAAATAACACAATGATCTATCGTTTTGCAGGTAAATCTGTGGTAGGGGAAGAATACACATAGGAAATACAACAGGTTTTACCTAGTTGGACACCCTTGTAAACCCAATTGGTACCCCTTCGAGTAGTACCACATTAGATAACACCTGCATATGAAAATTTCACTTCCACAAACCCTAGGGTATATCAAAAGTCCCCTAGGTGACTTGAAACCCTATTTAGATAAGTTGATTGATTGTCGTGTTTATATAGTGCCACCGAGAACAACACGCGAGAAAATTACTATTTAGTACTTAGGTAATTAGGTAGTATAACTAAGGGTATGATCAAGCCTCCTTGGTTAGTTCCTTGAAAAATTGGGTCAAGTGTTGTTGTTGGACCCTATACGTATATCAAAGAGTTATAACACATGGCATTCCCTTTCCCTCAAGATCCTTGAAACCCTTCTCCCTACTGCTAGTCCATGAAATTCCTACATAAAATGTAGTATTGAGATTTTAAGAATTCGGTTAGCATTTAATATTTATTCTAATGAGAGAATAGTTATGCATGAGTAAAATAAAATGAAAAAATACTTGTCCTAACTGCACCCTTATTTGAGACCTATCTCAACATAATCCTTGTGTCAAGTTGATCATTGTGGTACCACTATCCAATAAGCCTTTTTGGTGGATGCACTTGCCCCACTACCATGCAACTATCTTAATAGACACAACAAGTAGTGTTGATTGCCTTGGTACCACTCTCCATTAACCTCTTTATTGTCGTCCCACATCTCTATGGCTACCAGAGGCAACAAGTTATCCACTAGAGTCTCCTCCTTGGAAACTCAATGTGATGAGTTGCAACACAAAATAAACTGCAACAACTCTTGAGAAAAAACATTTCTTCCATCAATGAAAATCTTTCCAAATTGGACTTAGTCCTAAACAAGATTTCCCAAATCATGGTGATGTATAATCAATCTGTGGGTGATTAGTGCCAAAATGTAGATTCTATGAATAGGAAACTTGAAACTAACATTTGCATTAACATTAACTTTATTGAAATCAATGGTAAAACTCTTTTTTTGACCATGTATAACCAACAATGAGAAAAGCACAATGGAGATATCCTTCAACATAGAACAATGTATGTTTGGGCATAATTGTCAAACCTTTAAGAGGGGTCATATTGATGCACCTTCCCATGTTTATGTGGAAAGATGAATAAACCTTGGCATTGTTTAGCATCATTGAACATGGGTTATCTTAAGTATATTTTCATCTTAGTCTATGATAAGTGGTGATAACATAAGTAACTAGAGCTTCAAGAAGGTTACACCCTTCAATGTACAAATAAAAATCATCACACAAGTCCACTACATTATGCATAAAATTGCAAGGAACTTCTTTACTTGATTCATTTTGAGATCAATCCCTTGATACAAAAAAAATGAATATGACTTGCTTCAAAACACCAACATAAAAAGATATCTCAATCTTTTCTTATTCCATTTACATGTGAATAGAATGGTCCACTACACTTGGATCTCTTTTAAACACTTGGATCTCTTTTAAAATTTTACCCATCGTTCCTATATCCATGTAGAGGCCAGTTGTTAGTAAGGATTGTCAAATTAAAGATTTAAAGTTGATTTTGATATCAAGACATTGGATTTGTGCACCACTAGGTACATTCAATGCAAAGTATACTATTTAGGAATACACACCTTCTCTACAAAGCTCAATTCCTACTTGTCAGATAAAATTTATGTAAATTGAAAAAGAGAAGCCTTTGAGTTCTTACTTTGAAATTGAACACCAATTTTGTTCATTAGTCGAAGGCCTTCGGAACTTATCAATACACCTAATGATTGTTAACCTATTGATAGGGTTGAATGGCCCTGTGTTATCAATAGGGATTCTCCCTAATGGAAGGCCCCAATTAGACCTTACACCATTTGGAATAGGGAATCTATTTAGTTTATGGCATGGAAACCTTTAGATGGTTTTGATTGGTTTTACTGGTTGTGGCCCGATCCACTATTTAGGTATTTTTAAATGCAATAAATGAGATGTAGGTAATCTAATATGAAAATTGTAGAATGATTCATGTGCTAAACTAATAAAACAAATGAGGTAAATAAAACACCAAGTTTATTACTTCTTTAAACCTTTAATAAAAAGTTACCTAAGAAAATAAAAGCAAATATT
>JASDQU011401287.1:41484-71293 GCA_032191745.1 Picea mariana
GCGTTACAACATCATACTGGGAATAGCTCGTGGACTGCTTTATCTTCACCAGGATTCTCAGCCCAGGATTATCCATCGTGATATTAAAGCAAGCAATATTTTGTTAGACGATAAATTGAATCCTAAGATAGCAGACTTTGGCTTAGCAAAACTTTTTCCTGAAGATGAGAGTTACGTCAGCACACGAGTTGCTGGAACTTTGTAAGATTTCAAGACTATCACTTTTAGACATTGTCAAAATCTATTAACAATAGGAGAGCACCTGTAATTGTAATTGTACTTTATGCCATCTTTGTTTTCGGGGAGTTATAGACTACAGTTTCCTTTGCTAATAACTTTCAGTTTATTATGATTCAATTCTTTAAAATGCCTTTCGCTATATAATCTCTGACATTGTTATTTGGATATGCAGCGGGTATTTGGCRCCAGAATATGCAATGCAGGGGCAATTAACTGCAAAAGCTGATGTCTATAGCTTTGGCGTCCTTATCCTAGAACTTGTCACAGGAAGAAAGAACACGGATTATAATTTGTCACCCGAAATGCAGATTCTTCTAGGATGGGTAAGATAGTGCTTCCATTGAATTCCCAACTGAGCATATCTGCGTTAATAATAACTGGTCCCTGTTATTTAGGTTATCTATAAACCGTTTGGCGAAGTATGGGATCAAGGATTTCGCTGACGATTTTATCAAGATAACGACCCGTTGTGTTTCTGCAGGCATGGAGATCATACGAAGTAGGAAATACTGTGCAGATGATTGATCCACTGGCATTAATTGAAACATGTGATGAGGAGCAAGCCTCGAGATGCATTCATATTGGTCTTTTGTGTACACAAGCCGAGGCATCACTTCGTCCACCGATGTCTACAGCCACTCTGATGCTTTCATCCGATTCTGGGAAGTTACCGAATTCTACAAAGCCTATTTTCACGAGCAGTTCTGGCTCTGGGTTATCACATTCGTATGCAACCAGTTCAACTGGGTTGTCACATTCGTATGCAACCACTTCATCTGCGTCATCTCTTACTCCTCTGACTTAGTCATTGAACGTCGATGTTACGATGATAGAGTAAACATTTTATGCTTTGTAATAGAATAATTAATACCATGCGTTATCTCTTACGCGTCTCTGACTTCTTCGTCGACGTTACTATGATATATACACATTTTATACTTTGTAATATAATAATTAATACCACGCGGATTGAGAAATATATATTTGAAGCATTTTAAATTCTATATTGTTTATATGTCAATTTACACGACATTTACTATTTATATAATTTACACAATTTTTATTCTTTTTTAGCTGCCCAAACCTATTGAAAACCTCCCCTCCAGAATTAATAGGTTTTTAATAACGTATGTGATTTTATGTGTAGAAGATTTAATATGTTTCTAATATTCTTAACAATAATAATATGGTAAACCATTGTTGTTTTTTAAAGGTCGTCCACCATGAACCTCTACCCCAAGTGCTATGGCGAATGAACATATTGTGAACGGCCAAAGAATTTCCAACAGTCAAAGCAACCTTTTTGGTACTGTATTATGTTGAATCGCCATCACTACATATGAGCCTTTAGGTAATGATTAGTAAGCCCTGTAATTTTTTTTAAGTATATTAGTTATTTCTTTAGGTAATGATTACTAAGCCCTGTAATTTTTTTAAGTATATTAGTTATTTTCATTATATTAGAAGTGGAAACAATCTTCATAATAAATAATAAAGATGTGCAAGCTTTGTTTATTTGTTCACATGGTTCTCAAAATAAAGGTTTAGTTAGTTTATCTGTTCACTTGGTCCTCAAAGATTCCATATTGTGAAGAGACTATTTCCCTGTTAAACCATTATTTAGGGTGAATTTTATATATACAAAGAGGTCTGTGTCATATTGATTGTAAAATATATATTTTTAATATATTATTCTATTTATTAGATTAATATGTTTGGAATCAATGTGTTCGAAATAGGTTTTTAATGTAGAAATATCATGTGTGATGCCAAAACTTTGTTTATCTGTTCAAATGGTCCTAAACCTTTCTTTACTATAAAGTGCTTCTTTTATGTCAAACCATTGTTAAAGTTGATGTTTAGTTTTCCAAATAGTTTTTATTGCTTTAATACTATAAAGACCGCGGAGCTAGATCTTCTGGTGGACTTACATATTTAATTTTCTGAATGGCTCAATACAAAGAACTAAGAACTTAGTAATTTAAATGGGGGTGAACGAGAGCATAGTGATTCATTTGAGAATTTTACACAGAATTTCCAGAACTTGTAATTTAAATGGGGTGAACGAGAGCATAGTTGGTCATTCCAAACTGGCTCGACTTCAGTGCACGGGGCTGTCCAGAATGCCTTGAAATTGTATCCCCATGTATGTATATTGTAAGCTGAAATCTGACACTTTTATCGTTGTGACCATTAAAGTAAACCAGATTTATCAGAGCAAAGAGTGGTTAACCTGAATAAGTTTGAACACTACAWATTCATGCAAGGGAAGGGTTTAATTATGAAAGTTAGTGGRCAAACACATTACCTATCTCACTCTATCGAGTATCGAATTTACGTTAACTTATAAAAATTCTACCACCCGATTTACATTAACTTTTAAAAAATGCTACATAAGCCAAATTTTTAAATGCCAAAAKAATGGATGCATATACGATAAAATTATAATAAAATGATAAGAATTTTGTAGCCTCATCATCACCTGTGAGGCAATTCTCCATTTCTCCATATCGTACTGTAAGGACCGTTTGCACTTTTTTCGGGTTGTATTTAGGTTAATCTAATTAGACTAATGCTGTTCCAATGAATATGATTTCAATAAGTTGTAATAGTATTTAAGGTAATCGATCTCAATCATTGGTAACATGTAACCAAATCAATATGCTTTCAATAAGTTGTAATATTTAACCAAATTAATATGATTTTCAATAAGTTGTAATATTTAATAATTATTAATTAGTAATCGATCTCAATCATTAAAGGTAACATGTAACCAAATCAATATTATAAAATTATGATAAAAATGATTAAATTTTGATTATACCATTATGATTAAATGATTAAATTTTGATGTATTTCAAAGCAATCTATTAATTGAATTGAAGGTGACATGTAACAAAATTAATGAAATACAATGTATACTTGTATTTATTAGTTGAATAAAATTTAAATAAACAAGATTGGATTTGAATAATTATATTTTAAATTCATTTTTTTTTTCATTTTTTATTAATAAATGTTATAATGTGAAATCATATTCCATGAAAGTCACCATGCCACAAAACTTTAATTGAATATTTCAATAATGACATTTGATGAATATGACATAGCTATTAATATCACAAGATAAAATTATATTATTAATATTATTATTATTAATAATGATAACATATTAATTTTTAAAATATGATATTATAATTGATTTTTCATATAAATGTTTTAATAATATAATAATTATATAAATGTTAAAAAATTATACTACCATATTTATATTAATATTGATATATGTTTATCCATTATTAATAAAAAATTTTATAAAATTTATTTATATAAATTAAAATATATATTATATTTATATAAATTAATAGAAACATTCATATAAATTAATACAAATATTAATATAAGTTAATATAATACATTTTTTAATATTATAATATAATATAAAGTTGCAATAACGTTATAACATTATAGTATAACATCAATATAAGTGAATATGATAATAATAATGAAGAATATAAATATTAAAACATCATACTATAATATTAATATATATAGAATGAGTGGGCCTAATGGTTAAGAACATGTGTTTCCTCTTAAAAGATCACAAGTTCAAATCTAGAGGGATTGGATATAAATTTTGTATTAATCAATTGGATGATAAGATCACAATCTCTTTTGATATAATAAACATTTTTTTTATTAAAATATATATTAGCTAAATTTGAAGATGAAAATCAATTTTTCTTAGACACTGAGAAGGTTGAAGATGAAAATCAATTTTTCTTAGACACTAAGAAGGCTGAAGATGAAAAGCAATTTTTCTTAGATTGTCTAGCCTATCCCGAGATTAGATTTCAATTTCAAAATATTTGTCAAACTACCAACCTTCCTAACATTTTAACTCAACAAAACTATGGTGATCTTGGAAAGCTTCTTTTAATGCTTTTACCCTATTAATGTCGGATATACCAATTCGGTCTCAGTGGAGGTTCATCATCATCATCATCATCATCATCATCATCATCATCATCATCATCATCATCATCATCATCATCATCATCATCATCACATGTAATTTAATAAATACTTTAATAATGAAATCTAATAATTAATGTGTAAATTAATATATTACTAAAATATTAGAATTAGTTAATTAATAATAGTTTAATAAAACATATATACATTAATAAAGTATTAAAGTTTATGAAAACACAATAATACATAACATTAATAAAGTATTAATAATGCATTAATAAAATAAAAAAACATTTATAATACATTATAACATAAACACATTAATGTACTTATAATAAAATAAATAATAATAAAGTATTACATGTAATAATAAGATAGTAATAACAAAATAAAGGCTTTAATAAAATAATAGAAATACAATAATACATAACATTAATAAAGTATTAATAAGGCATGAATAAAGTAAAAAAACATTTATAATCCATATTTTTTTTAAATAAAAAAGAGTTTGTATTATTTTAAGATGTAAAAAAAGCGACACATGTCCAAACATACATCAAAACCTGCCATCTGTTATGCCACATGTATGGAAACTAGAACAAGTGGCATGTACTGTTTATAGGCAAGCCAGTATACTAGAGTTTGTCTTCAACAAAATTTGATTGTAAATGCATCCTAGCTAAAACTGATAACAGATGAACCTGGAATTCCATCATGGCAAACAGTGAAGGCAAACAACTGGCAACATGTTGGGCATCGACTCTTCGTAGGCTCACTTGACAGGGAATCAAACAACATGTCCAAACATATATTGAGGACGTGTTGGTTGTGAAGTTGGTCAACCATACATCGCCTCATCTCAAAGATCAGATTTAAATGGTCCTATGTAAGCCTGCGAGGACTGGGCAAATCGTGGCGTGCCAAGGCTGGATGGTCTAGCTCGCTTGAATGCTGCTTGCTATGGGCATCCTCCTTGGCCCAACAATCATACCAATCAAGCTCGGGGGTTGCTCCTTGCATGAAGTCATCCTTATTCTGTGGAGGGATTTCCTCCTCAACCACACAACCTCCCATAGCAATATTAGGATAATTCAAGGGGAGGGCAATGCAGGTTGGTGCTTTCTGCTCCATGATGTCCTCCTTCCAATTAGGAGGAATCTCCTCCTTCACTATACAACCTCCATAATTTAGATCAGGGTTAGGAAAATGGGACGAATGTTGGGAATCATCACGCATACTTTGGTCAAAATAAGGATAATAGGTAGAGATGCTTATGGGATTGG
This sequence comes from Picea mariana, assembly GCA_032191745.1. NCBI lineage: Eukaryota > Viridiplantae > Streptophyta > Pinopsida > Pinales > Pinaceae > Picea > Picea mariana. The sequence continues at coordinate 46,983 of JASDQU011401287.1, forward strand.
GAAAAAGAGAGGGAGGGTCTGTGAGTCGATGTCGACCTACCAGACTGTAGTAGGTTGGCCCGCGTTTGGACTTACCTCTCTCATGAGGCATGGCTTCAACACCACTGGGAGATGAATTGAAGGAGAAGATGGGCGCGGGGAAAAGAAAATTGATAAAGAATGCAGGTGGAAAATGACAAGCCAGGGACAAACATAGGAGATAAGTACCGCACCAAGAGATTACCTGTGCGGTGACGAGAGAAATGACAGTTTGGGGAGCCATGAATGCTGAGGTGACGCTGCCTTGCTACATCGTACCAACTCCGGATGGCCAAGCCTGGTGCATCATTAAACTTCCCTGATTGTCCCAGCACACTAACTCTTTGCCAACATGAATGCTAGGCATAGTGGATTGACGGAGGGGGAGGCTGGTGGTGAGAGGATTTAACTGCACTCGTCGCCAGAGTATCATGTATCAATTGTTCGACAGGTTTTACCCCATCCATAGTATTAATAATGCATAAATAAAGTAAAAAAATATTTATAATACATTATAGCATAAACACATTAACATTAATGTACTTATAATAGATTAATGAATTATTTAAATAATACATTAATGGTATATAAATGAATGCATAAAATACTAAATACATTAATTTATTGACTTTTAAATATATGAAATTATTAAAAGATTAATGCAATTTATAAATTAAAGTATTAAAACATTAATCTATAAAATAATGTATTATTGTTTTAGTTAATTAATAAAAATACATTTATATTTTAATAATTAACATATTTTTAATTAAATAATACACATATAAAGTATGTATAAATTAGTAAAATATTAAAGTAATATTAATAAATACATCTATAAAGCATTTATATATTAAAAATGTTTTTAAGTGTCTCAAAAATGCAATAAGACATTAAAATAATACAATAAGACATTAAAATAATAAAGTATTAGTAACACATGAATTTATAAAACATTTATATATTAATAAAATTTTAAAGTTTGAAAAGATAAAATAATACATTAAAATAATAAATATTAACAATAAATGAATAAACTAAAATTACACTTATAATGTATTATAGGATAAATACATTATACGATAAACACATGTAGTTATTATAATACTTATTATAGATTAATGTATTATTTAAATAATACATAAATCATATATAAATGAATATAAAAATAACAAATACAATAATACATAAATATAAAAATAACAAATACATAAATATATCAATGTGTTCAAGTATTAAATGTAGTAAATAATTTAAACATTAATTTGATTTATAAATTAAAGTATCAAAAATTATAAAATATAATGTATTGATTAATTAATAAAAATATATTGATATATTAGTTATTAAAAATGCATTTATAATACATTATATGATACACATTAATATATTTATAATAGTATAATAAATTAATTTATTATTTAAATAATACATCAATTATATATAAATAAATGTATAAAATAATAAATACATTAATATGTTAAGTATTAAATATATTAAATAATTTAAATATTAATGTTTATAAATTAAAGTATTAAAACATTATAAAATGCAATATATTGCTTAATTAATAAAAATATATTTATATATTATTCATTAAAATATTGGTTAATACTTTAATTAATACATTGATAAATTATGAATAAATTATTAAAATATTAAAGTATTATTAATTATTATATCTATAAAGCATCTATACATTAATAAACTATCATTACATCTATACATTAATAAATTATTAATAAATTTTTAAAGAAAAAAAAACAATAATAATAATAATAATCTATTTTTAAGGTCACGGTCAAACCAACACACCAAATTGGTGTATGAGACCCTCTTGTTTGTGGGACAAGGGACCCCCCTCCGCCCAGCGATTTGACTGGTAAAGTCTACGAAGGTACATCTGTACATTAATAAATTATTAATAAACTTTTAAAGAAAAAAAAAAATAATGCATTAGTACATCTATACATTAATAAATTATTAATAAACTTAAAAAAAAAAACAAAAAACAATAATAGATTAATGCATTAAAGTAAAATTACATTTATAATACATTACATTAAATTATAACATTATTATATTTAAGTATTAATACAGTAAAACATTATTCATACATTAATAAAGTATATTATTAATTAATATATTAATAAAATATCTATACATTAATAAAGTATTAACGTATTCTAATTCATTGAGGTATTAATATTAATTAAATAATACTTTAATTGTATATATTAACTCATTAATATTTAAATACATTAATGTGTTAAATCATGAATGTATTAAATAATTAAAACATTAATGTAATGTATAAATAATGTATTTATACATTATTATGTAACGTGATGTATTACTGACATATATTAATTAGACATTCGTCACATTTCGACATTTTGAAATGTGTGTGACATTGTGACATGGGAAGATGTGTGTATATGACACACAGTGATGTGGGGACAATGTGTGTAGTATTACGAGGTTACAAAGTTCACGGAAATGTGACAAAGGAAACAATTGTGTAACATAACAATCTATAAGCATGAACGTTACATTGCGATGTGATGATATGTGCGTATATGACATCATGGTGCTATGTTTCATTACATAGAAACATCATCTTTATATGCGTAAGATTGATATGTTACGAAGTTGGTTGCAATGTGACAAATGGAAGAGTTTTGTAACATAACAAGGTTTTTGCGTGGATGTCACACAATAATTCATTAATTGAAATGTCAGAAATGAAAGACTTATGTAACATAACAAGGTATAAGCATGAACACCACACAAAAATACATTAATTGAAACATAACAAGGTTTTTGCATGAACGTCATGCAATAATACATAGCAACATCATCTTTATGTAGAAACATAATCTCTATGTATGTACAATTGAGACATTACGAATTTTGTTGCAATGTGACAAAGGGAAGAGTTTTGTAACATAACAAGGTTTTTGCATGAATGTCACATTATGATGTGCATGGAATGAAATATGAGATTTAGTGACATTGTAACATTACATGCATGGCTGTATAAATTTAAGTTTTTCCTTGAGGGTTTTATAAATTTATGGCTTTCATTAAGGATTATATAAATTAATATATATAATTTAATAAAGACATTAATGTGTTAAAGTATTAAATGATGGAAAACAATAATGTGGTTTATAAATAAAAGTATCAAAACATTAATCTATAATGTAATGTATGAATATTAATTAATTAGTAAAAATACATTTATACATTTTAAGATGTAACCCTCAATGTAAAAACACATTTATACATTTTACAATATAACCTTCAATGTATTAATAAAACATTCATATATTAATAAAGTATTAAATATTTATATATTAATACATTGAGGGCTATAAAAAATATTAATTTTCTTAAGCGTTATATTGCGTAATGAAGAAGTATATGCTTGGGTGAAGAAATTTGTGGTTATTTAAAAGCAAAAAATTGATTTTTATTAACTAAATATTATTTGAGAGCTTTGATAGAAGAAAAAAAAGACATGTTTGAAGTTGGTCTTGCAGTATACTAAAAAATGTATGTCAAATGGCCAAATATGGACAATACCTATTTTATGAGGTTGACATCAATATTTTAGACCTCCGAGATGTTCACATAAAATAAAACATTATAAATCCACGAGATTATGTTTAACATTCATTAATTTAGAGGTAAACTTTTATATTTTTTCATTTTGAGACAATTATAATGTAAAAAGATAAATAACATGAATGAAAATAATGTATTGCTCACATGTGTAAAAGAAAAAAGAATTTGATATCAATTATACTATGACAATTAAAAAGTAATAAATTGATTAAGTTTTTTTGAATGACACATATGAACATTTCAAGGCTAATAAAGGTTATTTTTTTTGTTTGCTAGTTTGTCTATGATCTGTGGGACTAGCCTGTGGCTTGAGTAACCACGACACAGGGGCATCTAATCCGTCAAAATCACCCAGAGATTGCACCCAGCCTGAGCACACCAACCCTTAACATGGATGGATTTTTTGTCCTTGCAGGTTTCGAACTGGTGACTTAACATCACCGAGTGCCTTAACAACACACTCCATCACCGATTGTCCTACACCTTGGGGACAAGGTTAATAAAGGTTATGTTTGGTGTAGACATTTGAATAAATATGTGACATTGCAACATATGGACAATAATTATTGAATAAGTAGACTTATGAACAATTTGATAAAATCTGTTGTCGATATCATTAAAGCAAAAAAAAAAATAATTAAAAAATGTGAAGGTTTTAAGTACATAAAATATAGTATCCAAAATCCAACAGTTTTAAAAATATCTTAAAAGGTGAACATAACATAAATTATTCCAAAATACAACTAGACTTATGACATATACAACACCAATTAACATCAACGTTAACTTGACAACCCATTTTCCTTTGGAGACATTCTCTTCATATCTTTCTATCAACTTCCCTGTCAGAAACATGTCAAAATGCACGAATAATTTCCTTCAATTTATCTAAACATTGCAAAGTCTCATGAAAAAGGTGTGTAGGAGTTCCAGTTCTCCTACTGATCATATCTTGAATGACAATTGGAAATTGTGCTTGAGATGTGATATCATGTATTGCTGAAATAAACTTAGATGCATTTTCATTATCCATAACTGTATGTTAAAAAAAACGATAAACAAGAAAAAATATTTAATGTAACCGAGAAAAAATAAAAACATAACAAAACATTCATTCATAAAAAAATATGATTACAACACTTTTATATTGATCCCTTTAAAAAATGTTCCAAGAAAAACTAAATGACTAAAAAAAAGTCTTTATTTAAAGGAAATGTAAATGTTTATAAGTATGCAAACAAAATTAGAAAGTTAAAATATTTTGTATGGGAAAAAGATATTCTCTGTTCGCAATGAGGATACGAGAATGAAAAAAATTCCCTATCGAAAATGAAAAATAGAAGGAACAATTTCTTTCCCCAAAAAGATGATCCCAAATACAAATACAATCCATCAACACAGACAACAATTGTTATTAATCCAAAATAGACAATGTAGCAACCAAAATTAAACGAATAAAATAAAAAAATTCCTTCTTTGAATCTTTTAAATGTTGGGAAAAGTCGTTAGTAGTAAAGAAATGTACAATAAGAAGTCCCATTGAAATGAAAAAATAGACTCACTTGAACAATGATGATTATTTTTTTTAATTTCAAATAGTTATATGGATTTAATGAACGTTTGCATGTTTTGACAAATACACTAACAAAGGATTATTTCAAGAAAACTAAAATCAAAGGAAAAAAAATGAATTTAACATAGTCATTCTATCCAGAGTGAAAATATTTAAATTGGATGTTACAATGATACAGACTTTAATCGTTCCTCTTCTTTTTTCCTAATTGTAACATATGAACTATTTTTCATCTTTTCATAATGCTCAAAAGAGAAAGATGGCGATATGCGTAAACCATCTATTGATTTGACTCTTGATATGGATGTGCAGGTCAACCCTCGCTTCTATTTCTTTCCAATATTAATAGTTGCACATTCTAAATTCAACCCCTGTGATTTATGAATAGTAAGGGCCCATGCCATCTTTAGAGGAATTTGTTTACAATTTTCTCTTATAACTAGTGTGATTGGTACAATGTTTGGATTTATTGGGTCAAAAGGAACACCAATGTACTTATCAAAAATAACAGTTGTGTACATTGGAAGTTGAGGAGGCTTTGAGCCAGAAATATATAATATATTCAGAATGTAACTAAGAGAACCATTCATTAAGACAGATTAAACCAACAAGTTTACATGTCAACATGACACATTGTCCAGGGCATAAGAGAGCTTCACGTTCCAATTGATCATCATCAACACCAACAATTTTTGTTCGTCATGTATGCTCAACAACACATCATGCAATTGGAGAATTTAATGATTTCAACATCTTCCTATTATGTAAGTTGGCCAAATTATTTGTTGGGAACAAGTGAAGTGATGAATTAAGTAAACTCCTTTCCTCAATAGACAAATCCATATCAACCAGTGACATAGGAAGCTCTCAATCATACAAAAGTGGTTTTTCATTTCTTATGTTCATTAACAGATTACAAAAAGAATATTGTTTCGGATCATTTCCATGCTACCGGAATATTGTATCCAATGTGACAACAATTTTGAATTTTTTCCATAAAACTTTCCCCGTTGTATTACCTGCATACAAAGGATTATCTCTGACAAGAGGTAGTTGACCAAGGTCACCCACAAGAATAATAGATCTACCACCAATAGGAGAAGATTTATTCTCTGGAAATGCTTCTCGTAATTGAGAATCAATTTGTATGAATAACCTTGTTCCTAAAAATATCATTTCATCTATCCAAATATATTGAATATGTCTCATTTCCTCTTGAAATATTGCTAGATACTACCCATCTAGTGGTCACAAATCCTTAATAGCATTGTTTAGTGCTGAGTGTATTTTTATTGCATGTATATTAAAAGCATTTATTTCTATTGAAGAAATAAAAAGAAAAGGACTATTTCCATCAACTGATGAAGTAGAAAGAACATGATAAAAAGAATGAATAAGGAAAGACTTTCTAGTGCTTGCAGTGACCTGAATAATCAATAGAAAAGGTTCATGACTTGGATATTGAATGCAATGTTGTAAAATTATATAAAAAACAACTCATTTTTTCTCTACCAAGGAAGATGGAGTTGTAGATGTGGGATGAACATTTTCAATAATATGACCCCTTGATTGGGAATTTCTTATAAAATAAATAGCCTCTTCTGCAACATCATTTGAAACTGTTGTTTCCTCCCAATCAAAACATATATCAAAATCCTTTCGACCAATAGTGTCAAGGTCAAAAAAATTAACATTATTAGGAGGAACCAAGTGAGACAAAAGTTTCCATTCTTCAAAATCTTCTTCCACATGGGTTGGTTTTTCTTGGGAATCATCATCATCTTCAACATTTTTCGAAGAGACAGGGTCCCGATCAACATGCCATACTCGATATAAAACATTTCTCCAATTTTCAATAACTATATCATTTGAGAGGCCAATATCTAATGTAATGTTCCTAAATGGTTTGTACAAAATCAATTCGGTCCAACAAAAATTCTGGAAGTCTTTTGATGCCTCATTAGAAATATAGTAAAACCGTGGCTAAACTCTAACAATGGAATGAACTTCTCTAGGTTTCCATTTCTCTTTCTTACATTTGGAATCAAATGTCCAAGATCTTGTTGTCTCTGTTGATATATTTCAACAAAACTATTGGGAGAAAAAAATGATGGGGGTTCTTTGGAATTTAAAAAAAAATCTTTCTCCCAACATTTAAGGAAACAAATTTTCGACTGCAAATTACAAGAGGTAGCTTTAGTAACAAATGACACATTTCTTGAGCTCCAATTCCATGATCAACAAGTGTTTCAACAAGGAATATTATGTATGCAGACAAAGTAGGATCTTTTGAGGCACCATAATTTGAAATTCTAGTTAGAAAATCTCGATAACTTTTTGAAAGTATATTTCAAGACAACATGACGAGAAACCACTGGTTGACAATCAAAATTTTCACGCCACATTGCAAGAATATCTACATTATGGATATTTAGCCTATCATCATTTTGTTCTGGCTCATATTTCTTTCTTCCTTTATCATCTATGAACAATAGTGACTCATCTCGAACATTCCATGGAGCATTGTAGTGACAACTGAGAATAACTCCTTTCTTGCACAAAAAAGAATCTACACTACACTTTGTATGTCTTTGAACATGGTTTAAAAAATGTTCATAATCATCATGAGGATTGGAAGAAAATATCTTATCTGTATTCAATAGGTAGGGATCATCATTGATCCTTCTAGGAATCATAATGTTTCGGTGATGAATGTCATGTGGATTCCATGTTGTTACATATCTATCAAAATATGTCTTTGTACCATGTACATCTGGAGGATTATACCAATCTAATATTTCCATGTTTGGATCACCTTGCAACCATAAGAATCCATGTATGTGAGCCGATCCTCTATCTTTCCACTCATATCTAAAAAATAAGAAGATATAGTAAATATGTATAGTAGAAAGAACAATAAAAAGGAAGAAAAAAAATAGTTAACATAAATACAACAACATAAACCTGTACCAAAATTCTTTATCTCCAAGATATTTTTGGATGAATTCTTCTTGGAAGATATTGAATCTATGATGCATAAACATGGAAAAAATATGGGGGTACCTCATAACATTCTCAATTTTTATATGATGTTGATTAAAACCATGAGAATTGTCATTTCTCGGCATGACATTATGCAAGTCTGGCCATTTTGAGTTAGATGTGCTCAAAGTAAAAAACAGATTTGGACAAACCAACTGAGTAATCATTTCAGTAAGTTCATTATGAAATTTTTCCCAATAGGCCCTTGTACCTCTGAGTGAAGAACCAAAACACATAAGATGCTTAGCCAACTTATTATTATGTAAATCTATGAGTTGTTGACGTAAGTCTTCAATTGTTGTTGGGGAGTTATCTTGCATATTTTTCTTTACAAAAAATGCAACAGTTGCTTGGCTTCGATGTCGCATTATCATGTTCAATAAGAAGTATCGAAAGTGAGGATGGCTTCCAAATCTCTGATCAAAATATCTGAGCAAATGCAATCCATATTCATGAAGTTGAATGTTACAAATACATTGATGCAACCATTAAACCTCACTAGTGGGGAATAATGTGGGGTATGCCATGTCTAATAACCCTTCAGTATTATATTCATTGATTGGATGAACCAATAGCTGGCTAGTCGACTGGCTAGATAGGTGAAGACTCAACATTTCCAATAAATGTTCTTATTTCTTCCACTTCTCTATGTTCATTGGGTAGGCGAGAAACAAGAGATGAAGGATGAGAGTGCAAATGGTCAGTGGGAAACCCTTGAACATCAACAACATTGTTATTTGTTTCTTCAATATCACAATCAACAAATTTAAGCTTAGTTGACACATCTGTTGGGTTTTCAGGGAGAGGAGCAACTGATTCCATGTCATTTTGAACATCATGATAAAATTTATCCATTTGAATTTTGTAAGACAATGCATTCATCACCCATGATTGCTTGACATAACATTCATAATATTTAGATTGGGCACCACGTCTTCTAACAATTAGGAAGCCAAGTTCTTCAACACGTCGTGGAAGATTTATAGCAATCACATAAATATATTACGGAAAGTTGATTGTGTGGCCACTATATTTATATTTCCCACCACGAGCATGGGTCACTTGCAATATAGGATTTACACGTGCTATAAGAATCTCTTCAATTTGGGTAAGTACTCTTAGAACATAAGGTTGCTCACTAGGATCCATGTGATTCCATCAAGAAAAAATGACATGAACCTCTCTCCTGCTTACACCTTTTACAAACAGGTCCTTCAGACCCCCTCACAACTTGGATACCAGGATATGATTCTTGACAAACATGGTACATTTGAGCAATGGAGAGATTATCTATCTTCAATCAGAAATTTTTATGTACTGCAATCATGTTGGGATGAAATTGTATATGTCCTATAGGTATGGGATCATTTTTACCACCAATGGGAAGAGTAAAATGACCTCTAAAATCTACTTCATCATCATCAATGTTAGAGGGCCCACCCAAATTTGCAGTAGGCAGATTGGGCATGTTTCTTCCAACAATTATTTCCCTTAAATACATGGATTACATTTCTCTATCCTGATTGCATTGAATGGTGTCCTGGCCATAAAATACTAAAAACTTTAATGTCCAACTAAGTGTGAAAAATGAGGAGTCTAAATGTAAAAATGAATAAAAAATCAAATACATACAACATCAACATTTGCTTTCCAATTAGATAGTCTAGGAAGATTTGAAGGGAGGTTATGATATGGTTCTCATTGAATTGTAACATGAGTTGTTTCAAGATGTACAAAGTTCATTTCTGTACCTCTATTTGAATGAACAATGTCTTGGGTGAAGAAAAAAACATGGTTAAACTCATCAATAAAAGGAAAGAATTGTCAGTATAGTCATCACGAATGAGGGTTGAAATACCTTTGTTGTTCCAAGTGAAATAATATGTGGGATGATTGAATCTATTGGTGGTGCGACATTTTCTACAGAATGAGGGTTGTGAAAGGAAGAAGCAATGTTAGCAGGAGGAGTTTGCAAATTTTCTGGCAAACGAGAAAGAACATGACGAACAGGTACTTCAATATATGGAACTTGTTCCTAAATGACATTAGTAAGTCTAGCCTGCATGTTTTGCATTGTTTCTCCATGCTCTAAACTTGCACTTTCATTGGTTGAAGTATGGAGGTTGTCATTTGTAGGTAGCCTATTTACATGATGATCTTCCGGAATACGTGAAGTTTCCCCAAGAAAATGAATGTTGTTAGAATATTGTGGAATAGTAGAAATATTAGGATTATGAAAATATTTTGGGAATGAAACATTCATGGGAAATTTTCTTTGCATGATATCAGCCAAACTGTGATACTTACGACTATTGGGAAAATCAATTTCAGTAGTACTTTCCCTGGTTCGTCTATGATATAGAAGTCTTCTACGCTCATTTATTGCATCTTTGTTTCATTGATACCATAAAATTTGACGTTCATTATCCCTCTCACGTGATGTTGGTGATCTATTACATTTGGTAGAACGCTTACTTTTTTCTTCAGTGGACATTTCTACAACTACATAGAAATAATAACATATTTTTAACATCACTACAAAAATAAAAATTCCATTCATATAGGGAAGAAGAAATTATGGAATTAATAAAACAATAAATAAATAACATATTTAGATACATTTGAATATATATAAAGTGACATGAACATGATAATAAAGAAGAAATGGAATAAACATTATAAGTAAAATTGCAATAACCAAATAACCATAACAAGTGCACTTTAAAATTAAACTAATTTAGAATGGAATAAAATTCAAAAGTGAACTTTCAATAACCATATAACCATAACATGGGCACTTAAAAATTAAATCAATTCATAATTGAAAATTTATAATGGAATAAGAACAGTTCTGTAACAAGTAAAAAATGTTTGATAATATTTGATATTACTTATTATAATTCCAAGTAGCCTAATCCATCACATCTATTCCCAATGGTGGAATTCCATCAATATAATCCATATTTGGAAGAAGTGGAAAAACATTTCCATTTTCAATGAGATCATTGAAATGGAAATGTCAACCTAGAGTTATGTAACATGGAAACATCAATGATATTTGTTGGGACACATAAGCCAGTCATCAAGTCATAGAACATGACTAGAAGTTCATTGTTATTGCACATAAATACTATCCCACCAACTTTTCGAAATGGAAGACACCCAAGGATATTTTGATTTAAATATGTTGAAAGGTGTTGCAAAAAATTCCATTTGAATACCCAATCATCCTCGAAATAGTCCAAACTTTGTTCAATACATCGCTGATCAAATTGAAAAATATTCACTTCTTCAATAGACCAAACAGAGGTGAAACCATCACTGACGGGGCAAATAAGTTGGTTATTGTATAATTTCAATGACATACAATGTATGTTTATTATTAGAACAAAATAAAAATCCCACTGATTATTTAAAACATCCAACCAATATATAATGTACCCATACCAAGGGTAGTCATCGTAATATTTTTCCAAATACAACCAATAAATTTTACTTTTATAGACCACTGGCTCTTTTGGAGGTGTAGTCCCACCATAAGGAATGGTTGTCCTCCTCCAAACATTTGTCAAGGCTACTGCAAATGAAATAATTTGATTTGTTTTTTTTGCAAATATGTTTCAAAACAACTCATTCATATTTTCTAGCACTAACATGCTCCAAGAGTGTAAAGAAACCCCTGTCTCCAACCCATAGAGAACCTATAATTTTTTAATCACTTGGTAAATGGATACATCAAAAAATATTTTTTTGCAAGGGAGCATCATGTTGGCGAAGATAACAAAATCATGCATCGAACGGTGCATTCAATTGTGTATATGGAATCTATAAATGGCACATGAAAATGACATATGCGACCAATTTGATTAAGGTATGATCCTAGGAAGTAACTTTCATCACCATGGAGCAATGGAATAAGAAAACCAAATCCATTGTTGGAAACTTGATGGCATTGAGCAAGGGATGAAGGGGTTTGTAGAACAACATTCCATTGTTTACAAACTGTTCTAAATCTTCTCAATACTGAAAAAGGTAGCCAAAAAAATATCAGTTCCAAAATATGGAATGGAAAACAAATCCACACTGTTGGATCCATAATGGTATGTTGAAATTGCCTAACACTAACAAAATACGAGCATAGTGAATAGAACTATTATTTAATTAAATCTAAAATATTAAACCTTTAATGAGTAACATGATGAATAAAAGCACAAATATTGCAAAACAAATGAAATAAATGAGGAAAATATGAAGTGAAATAATAGAAGCATCAAGTGTAAGGATGTATATGTATCAAGCATATTTAAAAATGAAATAATTTTTAAAAAACATCCAATCAATACATAATGTGACTACCAAAAGCATTACATATAACAAAAACATTAATTATGAAGATATAATAGAAGCATAAAAACAATAAATATCATATATAAAAAAAACACAAGCTAAATTACATAACATATATGGTTAATTTATTGATCTTATATCCTTTAATCTATTGAAAACCAAAGGAAAAATGCACACAATCTAGTGGTAACATGGATCTATACTTTTTTTGTTCAAATTAATTTTCTAGGATTCAAAATCCACATTTCGGAAAACATCAACCTTATGTATATGTAAAACATCAACCACTTCTAGGGAGTCTCTATGAATAATGTGCACACCATGAAAATGGACTTTTAATTAATGAGAACATAAAGAACCGTTGCCACAAATCTCCAATATAGTGAAAAGGACCAATCCGCAATATAGTTTTTTTTGTTTAAATTGATTTTCTAGGATTCAAAATACACATATATGGAAAACATCAACCTTATGTATATGTCTATAGAACACTTCTAGGGAGTGTCTATGACTATTATGCACACCATGCAAATAGAATTTTAATGAGATCATAAAGAGCCCTTGCCACTAATCTCCAATATAGTGAAAAAGGACCAATCTTACACTCAATTTTTTTTTGGTTCTCCTCTATTTAAAGTGATAAAATACAATTTGTAAATCTAACACAAACAAAAACATAAGCTAAATTACATAACATATATGGTTAATTTATTGATATTATATATTTTAATCTATTGAAAACCAAAGGAAAAAGGCACACAATCTAGTGGTAACATGGATCTATAGTTTTTTTGTTCAAATTAATTTTATGGGATTCAAAATCCACATCTGGGAAAACATCAACCTTATTTATATGTCAAAATCAACCACTTCTAGGGAGTCTCTATGAATAATGTGCACACCATGCAAATAGACTTTTAATTAATGAGACCATAAAGAACCGTTGCCACAAATCTCCAATATAGTGAAAAGGACCAATCTCCAATATAGTTTTTTAGCTTAAATTGATTTTTTAGGATTCAAAATACACATATGTGGAAAAAAACAACCTTATGTATATGGAAAACATCAACCTTATGTATATGGCTATAGAACACTTCTTCTAGGAAGTATCTATGACCATTACGCACACCATGCAAATAGACTTTTAATGAGATCATAAAGATCCCTTGTCACTAATCTCCAATATAAGGAAAAAGGACCAATCTTACACAAATTTATTTTTGGTTCTCCTCTATTTAAAGTGATAAAATACAATATGTAAAGCTAACAAGAAGAAGTATTTGAGAGCTGATGCAAAGGTTGAGCAAGATTTGAAAAAGAGGGAATGAACTTATGATAGAAATTGATGCCACCCAAAAAACTTTTCAACTCCTTAGCTGAAGAAGGTAGAGGCCATTGTTTCAATGCTTGGATGTGCGTTGGATCTTGTTGAATACCCTCTGAGATGACCGCAAAGCCAAGATAGGGGACTGAAGTTTGACCAAAATATGATTTCTTCTCTTTGACTTGCAACTTGTGTTCTTGGAGAATTTGGAGAACTTGTTGGACATGTTGCATGTGAGTGTCCCATGTCTGACTGAAGATGAGAATGTCATCTAAGTAGATGAACACAAATCGACCCAAATGTGCTCTAAAGATGTCATTGATGAGACTCATGAAAGTGGTTGGGGCGTTGGTGAGACCGAAAGGCATGACTTTCCACTCAAAAAGACCAAATTTGGTTTTGAACGTTGTTTTCCAAACATCATCCGGGTTCATTCGAACTTGATGGTAGTCGGCTGTCAAATGCAATTTAGTAAACCACTTAGCTCCTTGGAGGGTGTCGAGTAGTTCCTCAATCCGGGGAAGGGGGTAGTGGTTTTTTATTGTGGATTTGTTCAAGGCTTGGTAATCAATGACAAGGCGCATTTCTGAGGTATCTCGTTTAGGGATGACAAAGGTGGCAGAAGCACACGGAGAAGATGAAGGTTGGATGTGGCCAGAGTTGATGAGGTCGGTCAGTTGTCTTTCCATTTCCTTTGTTTCTGTTGGGGACAACTAGTAAGTAGGGGCGTTAGGTAAGGCAGATCTGAGGATGAGATGAATGGAATGGTCAGTGTGGTGGGAGGGGGGAAGTCCCTCCGGAGGTTGAAATACCTCTACAAACTAATGGAGGAGGGGAGTCATAGTTTCAGGAACAGGGTGCATTGTATTGTTTGGTGTTATTGGGCGCACAAAACAGAGAGAGACACATTGGTTTAAGTGTACATGTGGTATTTCTTCTTTGGTAGAGGGGGGTTTGGGTTTTGCTACAGTTAAGATATAAGTGTGGCCTTCTTTGGTAATTTTGTACTGGCGAGATTTGGCTAGATAGATAGCATTTCTTTGGGTTTGGTATGGGATACCGAGCATCAAATCCACACAATCCAAGGGGGAGACATCACAACAGACAATATCTTTGAATTGGCCTATGGCAGAAGTGACGAGACAATGCTTGAAAACTAGGAGGCGAGGGCCATCCTTTTGGACCCATCAGAGTTGATAGGGTTGCGGATGTGGAGTGGTGACAAGATTAAGGCGGTTGACAAGGGCTTGAGACACCAAATGTTTCTGGATTCCATTGTCCATAATCAGTAAAGCCAAGGCATTTTTGATTTGGCAGTTATGGGTGAAGAGGGGTTGGGTGGATGCGTTCGAATATTCCTGGGTCATTAGAATCAATGAGGGATCTACATCCATGGGATTGTCCAGAGGAACTTCTTCGGTATCTTCTACTTGGGAAGGCGCAATGAGCTCAGTTTTGTTGGTTTTTAGATTTTGGAGGATTCGACAATCTGATGAATTGTGTGAAGTAGTTTGTGGAATGAGCACCAGGGTGTCCTTGTAGTTGTATTGGGTGTGGGGTTTTGAGTCCAAGGAGGTGGAAAGTGGGCCAAGGGATGGGTGCTGGATGGTTGAGAGGCGAGGGGGTTGGTGTAAGGGCGAGACTGAGGAATACGACCTCTAAGAGTGACTTTCCTTTCTATATCCAAAGATCTATGAAATGTTTTATCTAAAGTTGTATTTTCAAATAGCTCTACTTCTCGATGGAATTGAATTAATAAACCAGCCACAAATTTTAATATGAGTACCTATTCCGAATATGGAACATGAAGTAAGAGGCGCATCTTGCAGAAGAAGTCTATGTAGCCTTGCACTCCTTATGAAGGGAGTTGTTAAAGTTGGTTCCATTTGATCCATAAGGATTGCACATACCCAGGTGGGTAGAAGCAATTTCTCAAAGCTTCAGAAAGTTGAGCCTAGGTTTTGATGGGTTGCAAAGTAGAGGATTCTGGAGCATCCCCAATCTATATCACAAATGTGGTCTTCTCTTTCTCTTTATCCCACCAAGTTTGTGCCAATCCTTCTAATTGCAAGGCAACAATCTGGATTTTTCTTTCCTCGGTAAGGCCTAGACATGTATTGAAATAGGTGGATAGGCTACGGATCCAAGAATCCACCATTTCATGATTCGTTTGCCCAACAAACTTGGGTAGTTGGATTTGAGTGTCCAACCGGAATGGATCTGGATTGTTTTGTTGTTGCATTCTAAGCAGCTCATTGAGGACGAAGGCAAGATCTTGGATGGGATTTGATGTGTTGGAATCTGAGTCAACTTCCAAAGGATCTTTACATGGAGGCATTGTGAGGCCAACTGAAGAGAAAAGGTGACCCTAGGTTGCAATGCTAAATAGAGGACTCTGTTTTGAGAACAGAGGACTCAAAACCCTGAGGCAATGGAGCTTGAACTGGTCTAGAGGGAGAGATCTATATTGTTTTAGATCTGTGGAGCTCCTCTCTGTGGCAATGGAGATGTGGACTCCCTTGGGGCTTATGAGATATTTGGATCTTCTTGCATAAAATGGAAACCCTGGAATGGGCAAACTCTGGATTATTTCNAAAATTGGCTCAATCTTCAAGATTGTAAGCTTTTCCATGGATCTTGAGGCTCTGATACCAATTTATCTGTCCAAGAAGGCGATCTACAGGAGAAGGTGACCACGCAAGACATAGCTCGACTTCTGACCAAAAACTCTCCTCAAGGGTGCAAATTTGAACAAGGGCACACCATTAGTTTGGGTGACCAAGCAAATGGGGATCCAGACCAGGGTGACCCAAGAGTGGCTAAGAGGTTTTTAGCGATCTCAAAGTGACCTCCGGGGATTAGTGGGAGACACCCAGTGCAGCCATGGAAGAGGGCGCACTCACTTCATTCCCACAAAGAAGAAACCAACAAGGGCGCAAACCCCAGTTGGTGTGCCCTCCCTTTTGCCTTAGAAAACTCGAAGGAAATGATTTTCTCCCTGAGAGAGTGGCTAGCTAATGAGATAAGCTTGCTCTCAGAGGATGAAGCGTGGAAAACAGAGTCATCGAAGGCAGCCATGAAGGAAGGCACATTGGTTATTCTTCAGAAACCCTAAAAATGGAATTGCCGTGAATGAAAAATGCAAACTCAAAAAAGAAAACAACCAAGACACATAGCTTCAGAAGAAAAGGTAAGAATGCTTTATTTTAGTCCCGGTTCACCTTATATACCAAGGGAACCATTTATTTTACATATATTTAATTCATCATCAAAAGGTGAAGAAGTGTTGCGCCTAGGTGATTGACTTGTGCGCCCTAGGTGGGCGTTCCCCTAGGTGGCCTCCTTGGCCCATTGTAGCTATAAAATACAATTTCTTAAGCCAACAAGAATTGTAAAGCTAATAAATGATAAAAAAAACAAAGGATACCTAAAGTGCTTTGGCATATTTCAATGGATTTGTTCAAGAGGATCCCTAGATTAGTGGGGTGGGTGGTATTACATAGTTGTGAGATTCTCACATAGTGAAATTTAAAACTAGATTACATAGTGAAATTCAAAGCTAGATTAGAGAGAGGGACAAAAACTATGCAAAGGTAGTGCCCTTGAATGTAACCTAATGATTGCATTTAAAAAAGATATCTGAAAAATCACAAATATTTAGGGATTATATGGTTGTTATTAGAAAAAAGAAGAAGAATACACATTAGAAAAATATAAGCTCAAAATGTTGTTGCTTTCTGTGAGNTGTCAATACAAACACATCTCAAAGTCAATTTTTACAGCACAATAAAAAAACATATATAGAGATAAGTGGAAGATCTAAGCAATTTATGCACTACCAATTACATGGAGGAATAGAAAAGTAAATTCACGTATTACGTTCTCCTGGCCACCGGTGCATCCATCTTCTTTCAATAAACTTCAAATATTTAGGGTTTACTGTCAAAGCGACTCTATTATGCCCCACACATGTTTACCTTAGTGCATTCAACTCTTATTTATGAAATTTTACAATATACGGTTTACTCTATTGCATTATATAGATTTAATGGTCTATTATTGCATTATATAGATTTAATGGTCTATTATGTTGTAAATAGGTTTACTCAATTTCATTAAATTCTTGTTTATGAAATTTCACCAAAGTAGCTAAATGATACCTTCTATTAATAAACAAAGAACTATAACTTTAATGAGTCAAACGGCCTGAAATTGTTGAGTTAAAGACCCTAACCTCCGGTTTAATTCTACTCATCCATTTAAAAGAGGGAAATCAAAATTCGAAGCAGTGGATTATTCTTCGTTTAGATTAGTACCCATGGTTTTCACTGCTCTTTATTTCTCCTTGCAGATTCTGATGACATCAAAACTAACACATTTTTTTTTATTGTTGCTACTACGGGTCTCCATCAAACATCTTTAGGAGCATACACACAGATCTGAAATTGTACTGGACAGATATGAAATTGTTCTGGAGCATGCAAAGGTAATATATGAATATAGTCTCCACATAAACTTATGTTAAGATGTATCTAATAAGTTTTTTCTTGAACTAAAGGAAGCTTTGATAAAGTGATAATGGTTTCCAAGTTGAAAATTAGTGACACGATACGTCCTAATCGTGATTTTACTTTTTAGATTCTCACAATGCAGAGTTAATCCTAGTGGAAAAGAGAAAATCTTTCTCTTAAAATTTTCTTGAAGTTAATCCAAATATATTAGCTTGAATTTTTTCTATTAAGATTACTACTTGATTTATTGATGATTAGCCACTATCCAATTATATCATTTTTCTCTTACATAGTTGTAGAGTTAGTTTTATCTTCCTACATCTAACCAACATGATCTTGAATCACAAGGTGGAATGCTCTTGGAAAAATAAATTACATATAACTGTTATTTTGTTTTTATAACAGAGTTTCCGTACTGAACCTATTTATCATGAGAATAAATTTGATCTAAAAGACTAAAATTTTGGTTCGAATGTTTGATATGATTTTCAATTTTAGATAGAGGAACAACCTTTAAAACGAACTACGGTATCGACCAAAATGAAGAAGTTTTTTCAACGGAAATGGATCCTGAAATAGGGCTTCTCACAATGCTGTTTTAACAAGTTATGCTGGGAAAAATATCAACCGGTGCTCAAAACGACCTAGAGAAAGTGACAAAAATGACCTATGCTCAAGTTGCAGTGTATAGATTTAGTGAAAAAGTTGGTGTTGTCTCTTTTCCTCAGAGAAGATGGTTTTGAGTCCATGAAACCATACAATAATTAGACATCAGAGAATGGGTAGATAAGGATTACAAGCGCACAGTTGAATTAATAGAAAAACATCGAGATGGTGTGGAGCAGCTATAAGTTTTGCATAAGGAGGACTTGGCTCAGATTCTCGGCGAGTGACCTTTTGTTTCTTCAAAGCGCACCAACTATGATATTTTTAAGAAAGGTTTTCAACAGGCTGAATGCATTAAAGCGAACTTAATTAAAAGGCCGAATGCATTTGAATTAAAAGACTTGTTATAAAATCTAAATGCAGTGCAATCTTAATGAATTTAAATCTGAACGGGCTGACATTCTGAATGCATATAATGCAGTGAAAATGTATACAGGTTGAATTAAAAGGCCGAACGCATTTAAATTAAAAAGGGGCAGAATCTATTATAAAATCTAAATGCAATGAAAATATGAAGGCATATTAAAAGGTGCAGTTGGAATTAGGTAGTGATCTAAATGCATTAAAAAAAACACATCAATTTAAGAGAAAATAGATATCAACATACCTCAATGTGTTTGCACTCTTTGCCAATGACAATTCTTGATAAACCTATTTTGTTCTTTACAATTGTGTCCTCTCTCCTCTCGTGATTTGTAATAAGACACCTTTTTCTATTTAGGAGTAGTACCCTAGGAGAGACGTCCCCCCCAATGACTAGGGAGTTTAACAAGGCTAAGGAAAAAGTATTAAGAAAATCCCACCTTTTTCACAAGTCACTCTCATCAAAAGTTCCAAGGGTTTTAATGAGATGAAGAAAAATAATATTTAAGTGTACCTACCGAGAACAAAACAACAAGAAAAGATGTTATTTGCAAATACCATATGATGTTAGTGCTTCATAAAACCAAACTTTTGATAAAATGAACAAACTAATATAAAAGTTGAAGCAATAGAAGTATTTATAACAACAATATATATTTAACAACAGCTACACAATTATGCCTCAATAATGCTTCAAAAATGACAAGAAATGATAGCATAAGACAAAATCATAATAATTGTCAGAAGCAATGATGACAATGTATTATCATCTTTTGATCTTTCTTTTAAGATGAATTTGTTGTTGTTATAGATGGTTGTAGCAATATTTTGCAACAAAAACAAATTAGTTAGTAAGTTAATCTAATCTAAAGTTAGAAATAGTTAATAAAAGTCTTAAGGTAGATGGTTTAAGAGTTTGTTTGGTCAATCAATCACTTGCAAGGTGTGAACTAGTGCCTTTTAGGGTAAATGGAGTCAAAGTTTGCAGCAAAAAATTCTTAGAGGGAAAAAACAAATGATAATAGATGAACTAAAGGAAGGGGAAAATGATTGAGGTGTTAGTAACCTAAGGCCTCAACATCTAAAACCCTAGAAGGAAAAAATGCTAGAAATTAGGTAACCCTAGGCCCTAGCAATTTCCTTCTTCTTTAGGTCGAACTTGAAATAAAATGAATGAAGCTTAATGAAGCAATGCTACTAGAGTGCTAAAAAGTTAGGGCTCTAGTGTATTCTTCAAGGGAGATGTTCTCTAGAAAAATCAAGTAGGTAAAAATGTATAAAGAAATTGACAATAACATGTGTTTTTCTCCTAGGGTTTCAAACTAGCAATTTCATAATCTTAAAAATGAATAAGAAAATGTACCATAACCATTCAAAATAAAGAAGGATTGCATATTTTTACTTACTTCATCAAGAATAATCTATCCACAAACCCTAGTTGAAGACTTTCCACCATGAAAATGAAAAAATACACCAAAATAGTCTCCTCCAAGAGTTGCACACCACTTAATTTCAACCAATAAGCCTTAAAAGAGGCTGAATTTCAGACCTCACACTTGTGTGAGTGAAAGATGATGAAAAATATAAGATATTTGTCCCTTATTTATACGATAATCATGACCTTTAATTACAATTTAGGTCAAAAAAGGCCGACATGGCCAAATCACATCAAAAATCCAGTTTTTGCATAAATTTAAAGATTTAATTCTTAAAATGTGCAGTAGTGGTGACGACATGCCCTCCTAGGGTGACGTTGGGCCTCATAGGTGGGATGTTAGGCTCTAAGGGAAAAACGTTAGGCCTTCCAAGGCCTCTGGATGATGCCACACATGCCACTTGGCACACAATTGCCTCCATCATGTCCATCTGACGTTGGGTGACGTCTAGGGTCACAAGGGTGATGTTATGGGCCTCCCAAGGCCAACGTTCAGGGGGGAGAGAAAGATAACCCTAGGTCCAAGCTTGCCAAAGTGTCTCTGGTGGAACATCATTCTTTTTGTAATATCCCCTGACAGAGCTCCAGTTGTAATTATGAATTGAAAACATGTTTGTTAGGCTGGTGAGTTGAGTTATAATAAGCTAGGAGGCTTATGTGATGAATAGGCCAGAGAGCCTAGGATGCTATAATGATCCCAAGCCATTATGTAAGGATCATCACGGTTTTGGGTCTTTTTAAAACTTTTTCTGAGTGAGGTATTTCGTCAAACACTTTGTTGATCTACTTGTTTAGATGTGTTTATATGTGTGTATGTAGAAAGAGATAACCATGGAACATACCTCAACCATATGCAATAAGATAGACAAGCCGAAACATATCATATCTTCTTTATTCATGAAATAGAAGAACCTGCTACAATGGAGATGCTGATCTAGAATGCTCAACAGATGGCCAAGATGATAGACAATGGATAACAAGTATGAGCTGATACAAAATGCTTCAGAAAATACAAAATAAGCCTCCAAAGGCTAGATAAGAGATGAAGACCAATGCCCAGTGCCAAACCTCTCACTGTTGGAAGATGCCACGCTCTGCTAGATAACTGAAGCTCCCCAACAAGTCGGCCCTGGTGCCAAAGATGTCTAATCACCTCTAGTAAGATGCAAAACAGTAAATTGGGTGATGGTAAGAACAACCCAAGTGCCCGAATCTCCAAGATCCCTCTCAATCTCTGTAGATCTGAACTCCTCCACTGAATGGTGCACCCCACTAGATGACTGAAGCCCTAGATAATTCGGCCCTAATGAAGGAGGCCACTAAATGATCTAAAACTCTCCACAATGATGGATCAGGACACTGCAATGAGAACTCAAGTGCTCAAATCCTCAAATACTTGCTAGATCCTTAGATCTAGCTACCCTCCAAATAATGGTGAGCCCTCCTCTTGGGAAAACGTCCCACTCTCAATACAAATTGATTCTCCACTGAAAGACTCCGGAAAACCACCAAGAATGATTCCAAGACACCTGCAAAGGAAACCCAATACCTGGAATTCCCGGAATCCCTTCTCCTCAGCTAGGAAGAATCCCTCCTCAATAAATGGTGCGCCCCCCTTGCTGGAAACCCCCAACTAGAGCACCCTCTCTCTATTTGCACAAGCAATTGATGTGGAATCCTCCTGCAACTGAGTAGATTTGGAAATATAATGGTATGGGAGCGTATTGCAGCTCCAAGACCAAGCTTGGGACAAGCTAGGTGGAATCTTTCACCACCGAATCACCCTCTAGGGTTTGTTAAGTCAAAACCCTTAAAACCCCCAAGAGATGGACTCACTAGCTAAAGCCAGATATCAAAAGATAATCATACATGAATCCATGAGAAGAGGCCCTTGAATTTCCTTTATACTTTTGGCTCACCTTGTCCCTCCAAAGTGACTTTCATTTTATTAATATTTAATTAATTAATTAAATCACTTTAATTAATTAATTAACCTTTTTACCTCTGAAAAGATCCTTATCTCTCCTTGTGGCTTCCCTAGCCATTGAAAGTCACTTCTAGCCATCCCATCCTATAGTGTTTCTCCTCTCGATTCCAATGAGCTATTACATTGAGAGGTTCCTCCAAGTAATGTGCCCAAAATGACCTCTTCAGTGAATTTCATTGACTTATAGCTCAAAATAGTTAAAATCATGGAAATCGTCGGAATGCAACGAAACCAAAGCCAACCTGTGTGGAATAGCTCATAATTATGGAATATGATGATAAATGCAAGCTGGACCCCACAATGCTTCTCAAATACCACTGTACTCGTGATAGCATCCATCTAGCTACTCTGGTCATCATAAATCACTGCACTGTGATGATGTCTCAAAGTGGGGACATTACAGATGTTAAGGATATAAGCCTATTTTTTGTATATGTAATTATGCAGATCATTAATAAAAAGTATACATCGTTGCGTGTAGACCAACCATGATAAAAAAGAACTGGGGACTAAACTCCACTAGGCT
The DNA here is from genome assembly GCA_032191745.1 of Picea mariana. Classification (NCBI taxonomy): domain Eukaryota; kingdom Viridiplantae; phylum Streptophyta; class Pinopsida; order Pinales; family Pinaceae; genus Picea; species Picea mariana. Next base: position 70,408 of record JASDQU011401287.1, read on the forward strand.
AGGTAAGGGAGAGGGGGTTGAGAGGTTGGAAAGAGGGGATAAGCCTAAGGGCTTAAGTCCAAGCGAATAATAATTTTTTATTATTCCAAAAGATGATTAGAAAGATATGTTTTTATCCTAAGTTCTGTTAGAAAAACAGGACCGTGGAGCAATAAAATAAAACAAATGTGGAAACAAAACACAGAAGATACACAATACAAGAGAGACACAGATTTATGTGGTTCACCCAGTGTGGGCTATGTCCACTAGAGAAATTTCCAGGTCCTTCCTTTATTATTATCCACACATGAAGGGATACAACCTAGAGAAAAACCCGTTGTAACTTCCTCTTCTTTCTCTCACAGTCTCCTCTCTCAGAATACAATACTCACCATCATACATAGCCGCAATACATTTACCTCATAAAAGAGGGTTGCCTTCTGTTGGTTGTGGAGCCTGATTATCTTCCTGATTTAGAGGTCTTTTACTTTCAACTATGTTTATACCCCATGAAGTATTTACACCCCAGAAGTATGTACACTCTTCCACGCGGGGGAGTGCAGAGGGGGGGTACCTCCTTTGCGAGGTCCAAGGGTGCTATCCCCCCGGCTGGGGGGTCTGGGGGCAAGCGGGCCCCCAGCAGGGGTTCGGGGGCGAAGCCCCTGAAGCAAAAAATGCCTTGTAAAAGTATATTGTAATTTCATTGTAAATTTGGGCCGTTCATTATAAGGTCGCAGATCTAATGATAGAGATTATGTTAGGGTTTTTTTCCCTAGAAGGAAAGCCTCTTTTATGAGGAAAATGTATTGCGGCTATGTATGTTGGTGAGTATTGTATTCTGAGAGAGGAGATTGTGAGAGAAAGAAGAGGAAGTTACAACGGGTTTTGCTGTAGGTTGTATCCCTTC
>JASDQU011401287.1:71393-89791 GCA_032191745.1 Picea mariana
TCCCTTTCCTTACCCGACTTTGCTATTGTGCTTTGAAGAGGCGGGTTGTCAAGCCGGTGGTTGAAGAGGTAGGTTTTCAGGCCTGTGAGCAACTCTCTCTCTAGGTGAGATAGGTTATTGTGGATTGAAGAAGCAGGTTGTCAGGCCTGTGAGCAAATCTCTCTAGGTGAGAGAGTGTGCTAAGGAAGTGAGTTCTCCTGGAGGGAGTCCCATAGATGCTACGGAGCTATGAGACTTCCAGTCTGACCTGTTGTTGAAGCCTCGGAAGGGAGGTGGAGTAGTCGATGGACTGTGTGATAGTGAAGGTGTATACTCCTAGGGTGGGACAAACATGTGGGGAATGAGAGTCTGTGAGCAACAAGCGTAAGTGGCCTCTGGGAGAGAATCGTTCCTCTTAAATTGTGTGACTTTCCTATTTAACTTTCCTAGCCTAGGAATCCCTTGCTCGATGGAGTTTAGTCTCAGCTCGGGGGTGACCCACTACTGAGCATGATGAGCAATGTGGTCTATGGCTGGGAGGTTCGTGGAAGGTCTGGACGCAGTTGGTGGTCTCATATTAAAATATAAGTACCACTTTTATGTTCATTTACATGTTGTGTATATGTACATGTGTTATAATTGATGAGTAATGCCTGTATATATGGTTATTTTATGGGTTATGCATGTGATTACTACATGTATGTTTTTACTCTTATTTCCGCATTTGTCTCTGTATTAGCATAATATGTTGTATGTTTATGTTCATATATATGCACATGATAATTCTCATTTCTATGAAGTAGTATGTCCTAGCCTAGGTGGACTGGATGTGTATGATGTTTCTGTAATAATCTCTGTGTGGCATAGCCCAGCAGGTTATGGCTGGGTATGCTACAAATTGGTATCAAAATGGTATCAGAGCTAAGAGAGATGTCTTGTAATGACGTGGTCCATCTTGTTGGTGGCTAGGGACATTACAAAATGGTATCAGAGCCAAGGTTCAAGTAATGATCTTGGATGGGCCGGATAAGTGGTCATTGGAACCAAGGTTTCAGGTGGAAATTGTGTCAAGAGGAACCAATTTCAAACCTTAGAACATTCCTAAGTGCCAAGAGGTTACCTTGGTCATGTTACGAAGCTCATGAGGTGTAGCAATATTATAAAACCACGACAGACGTGGTATTGGGCCGTAGAGTAATGTGGGTCATAGGATCTGTTCAGGAGAAGGAGGACAATTCACGGCCATCAGATCTGGAGAAAAGTGCAGGAGGTTTAACCTGCAAGTCCTTCAGAATTTGAGACTTTGGAAAAGTTATGTGTTATAGAGAGGAAGAGGCTGAAGGCTCGAAGCCCTGAAGTCCTTGAAGTGGAACTACACCGTAGATCTGGGGAGAAGAGATCAATCATTTGATTGGGCCGAAGTGGATAAAAACCATTGGATCAAGCCAAGGGTGGAAGTTACAACACTGTATGAAGGGTGAAAACTCCCGAAGCTCCGAAGTCCAGAGTTAATTCGGACCGTCCGTTAAGAGGGACACGTGTCAGCAGATTGACTTGTTCGAGATTTCGACGTTCAGGAAAATTAGTGTATGCTGGGGCGAGAACTCTCGAAGCCCAAAGCTCTGAAGCCCCAAAGATTCGAAGTAGTGATTCATGATGACGTCACTTGGATTGATGTGGACACATGGGTTGTGTGCCACATGTAAGTGAGTTTCGAACCCGTGGAATATTGTAATTCCATTTGGAACATGACATGTGTCACCCATATGATTGGGCCACGTGTCAGTCGTTAGTATTCAACCACGTGGCACTCCGTATGAGCACGATTAGTGGGGCCTTGAGGTTACAGAACATAGTTAAAGGTCAATATACGACGAGCCCACACTGGCGTTGATCATGATACATCAAGATCGATGAACATCAAGCATTGTGGAGGCCCAAGTTGCATGAGAGTTAATTCCCCAAGGTGGCCCTGCAATCCAAACCACAGTTTTACCGAGGGGTTATGTGTCAGCATCCGAGGAATTGTGGAGCGATAGGCGAGTTACTCCAAAACCGCCGATGCATGCCCCTGCAATTTGAAATGCGTAAAGATTGATGTGGCATGTTAGTGTTCGAACATTGAATCCATGGGGCCTGGAGGACACGTGGCACCAGATGCCACAGCTCAGAGACCAGAGTCTCCAAAATAATTGTGCTATGTTATGCAGTGGAGGGACCCCCCACTTTTAAAGGAATAAAGGTAAAGGGGGGTTGCAGGATTGATTACGAGCCATCGATATGAGTGGTGATGATCAAAACTGATGAGACTCGCATGAAGATTAACCACTATACGATAACACTCATATCCGCTTGTTGAGGTTTATATCACATCTCAGCCATTGGTTGCTGATGAACGGTGGAACATAGATACAATCCCCACACTTCGCGAGTTCTCCCATTCGACATTCCGGGGAGTTACAATGAATTGGGTTAGGAACTGTCAAAGCTTGGAGGCCCTAAGTCTCGAATAAGCACCTATCGACCTAGCGCTTGGCCACAACCCATGGTCGCATGGGTTGGGGGCTAAGAGAAAGGGGCTAGTGCCCGAAAATTGTGTTAAAGAAGGGAAAAGGGGTTAGGAAGGAATCAGTTGGGTTTTATCTGGTTTGAACCCATATCAAAAGAATACTGAAGACCTAGAAACTTTATGATAGGGTCCAACAAAGGTCTAAGAGACATTAACCCAAAGAAAGAGATCGATGCACAAGAAGTGCATTAAAGAAGAATCACAAGTTTTAAAGGATCATTGCTTTCTGCTCAAGGCTTAGAGTTGAAAAAGGAAGCCGTGATTGGGAAGGTCTTAGAAAGAGGATTCCATATGTAATGGTTACATTAAAACAAAAAAAGTGCTAGAGATATCTTTAGATAGAAGAACGAAGGAAGAAGGACAGGGAAAATTATTTATTCTACATCTGAGATTTTTCAGAAGTCATTGAATCAGATGTTGGGTTCGATAAGAATCATGGAAACCCCAAATGTAATTCTTGTTTGGGGAAGACATTCCAGGTGACAATCTTTGCACATCAAATGTGAATGCTAGGTGGAGAAAGCCATATGCGATACATGATAATGCATGAACCATAAGTTCATATGGAGATGCAAAGCATGGGAATAAGGAAGGTTTTATGGAATATGAAAGAGTTTGGAGATAAGATGTGACATCTCAAAGGATTAGTCCTACAGATTGGAGGTAGCACCTCCATTATTACTATCAAAATACACAATGGAAGCATGGCATGAAGGTCATCAAATATGGCATGACAGAAGTTGAATATGCATGTGAGAAGGCTAAATCAAATTTCTTCAAGAAATAAGATGGTGTTAACTAACCAAGGTTACTCAGAGAACATGACTGGAATTATAATTCATTCATGTAGGAGCTGAATCAGAGGAATCCAAATAATAATGGAATGCTGAAAATTAATATCAACATAATATGTGATGGCAAGTATGCAAAGTAGACAAGGAAAAACTCTTGGATGGAGTCAAGTCCATGAACATCCTAAGATAATGGAAGAAGAAATCATGAGATAGATATCCAGCTAATAGGAATGCATGTCAACACTCCAGGGAGGAAATCTAGAATAGAAGAGGATTGTTGATGCACTCCAAAGGTGTGAAGGTATTTCCACAAGAGCATGGAGATATTAAGTCAAGAATAATTTAAAAGCGAAATTACTTCTAAAGAGAAATCAGTAAGGAACGAGGAAGAAGAAAATGGTTCTATGCATGGTTTTGAATGCAGAGGAGATGGTGCCTGACAAGAATCCATCTTAAGTGACATAGAGCCATGAGTGACAACCCAAGAGGTTGGAGGTATCACTTGAATCTATGATGGTAAGGTAAAAGAAGGACTTTCAGTTAATTCTATGCAGCTAATAGGAATGCATGTCAACACTCCAGGGAAGAAATCTAGAATAGTAGAGGATTGTTGATGCACTCCAAAGGTATGAAGGTATTTCCACAAGAGCATGGAGATATCAAGTCAAGAATAATTTAAAAGTGAAATTGACTTCTAAAGAGAAATCAATAAGGAACCAGGAAGAAGAAAATGGTTCTATGCATGGTTTTGAATGCAGAGGAGATGGTGTCTAACAAGAATCCATCTTAAGTGACATAGAGCCATGAGGGACAACCCAAGAGGTTGGAGGTATCACTTGAATCTATGATGGTAAGGTAAAAGAAGGAGTTTCAGTTAATTCTATGCAACTAGCAAAAGAGAAGATGAGAGTACAAGAAAACCTCAAGTATTAAAGTATTCTGTCGGGAAAGGGTTGAAGAAGTTCAGTCCTGAAAAGTAACTAGAGGTTGAAGAATCCAAAGTCTATAAAACAACTTGGTTTGGAATTTAATTCATCCAAGTACGAGTTGGGATAGTTGGATCCAGAAAATTAATGAATGATGAAGGTTAATATCATCTTAGTTTGGGAATATAAATGCAAAGGTCACCAAGAGTGATTTGGCTAGAAAGTGATCAGGGAAGGAATAATCATGCACAATGATCACAGTGTGATGTCGACGCCCTCCCTACACAACCCGTAGGTCGGGAGGTCCATGTCAGCACAAGATCTTTCCTTCCTCCATGGCCCGAAGAACTGTAATGCTCTTCTATTTCCCTATCTGGAAATCTGCACCCACAACAATCCTCGTAGGATCCCCCTCTTTCAAATCGGGAGATCGAACTTCGCGACTTCGTGAGGTCAGTGGTCAAGTGTTGGTCCCTCGGATCCTCGAAACCCAATACAAGTCAATGCTAACCTTTTCCTTTCCTTTTCGAGATTTCTTCAATCGCGATTTTGACACTCGCGATGTTGAACAACTTGTATCCCCAACTCCCGAATCCTGATATGTAGATTCCCCGACACACGCATGAGTTGACTTTTCCATGCCCTGTCACCTCATCGAGATTTCAGATTTCGCTATATCACGAATCCTAATGCAAATGTTTTGGGACTTCTTGCCATGAAACCCCGAAATGGTGTGCCACCTGTCCACCTCGCTGACTCCTATGGTCCCACACTGTTCTCTTAGTCATCGGGATATCGCGTTTCGTGATTTCGTGATTCCTGTTGCAATGTTCACGGGACTTCCACCCACAAAACTCTGATAGACGTACCCACGTGAAATTCAATGGCCCTTATCGCTCAGATCAATCGCCCTATCTCTCCTGAGCTTAGAACCTTTAGGGAGTACTCGCCGTATCTCCCCTGCTCCTCCTAAGATCTAACTGTCCACGGAAATTTGTGAATCCTACTCAGAGGATTCCAACTGTCCATTCCTCCTTCACTATTTCTACGAATGAACTAAGTGTCCCTCCGCTAACTTGTTCACCTACATGAAAACTTACGACGCCTTCCAAATTCTTCCAGTCGCGACTCCCTTGCACTGTCTTTCAACAATTTCGAAGGCCTTATCCTTCTTGAGCTTTCTCACAACTCTGAACCTTTCAGAAGATCCTTGCACGCACTCCTTGCGGCATATTTTCAAACACTTCAAGTGCTTGAATCCTTTCGACTCTGCGCACACCTGCAATAGCAGTCTCTTAATCTCTTCACTCAGGTTCGCAACCTTGAGACTTCCCTCAGCCTGCGCACTCCTTGCATGGATCATGTGCCCAAATGCACTTTTTGGGTGAATAAGAACAAAAGCTAAACTACCTAAGCCCTTTGTCAACGCACTCCCTGCAGACACTTCAACTGCACTCCTTGCAGGAACTCTTGCTCAGATAGAGAAACAATTGAAACTCATTCCTACTTCCCTTCAGATTTCAAATTCAAACATGAAATCATACACACAACATATAAAGCAAATGTATAACAGAAAGAAAACATTCATGAGCATATCATTTAGCATCAATACACAAAGAATAGACACAAAACCATGAATTTGAATCAACCTCTTTCTATTAATCCAAATATCTGTACATGGGTGTTCTTACACAGCTCTCTTCTTCTCTTCTGTGTTCTTCATACACAAATGCTCATAATACACTACTATTACAATACACAATGAGGGTGTCTATATCCCGTTTCCCTCTTGCGCTCTAAAACTGTCTAATCTATAATTAAATTCTATCTACCTGCATTAACTACTTTAAATGCCTTCTACCTACTAAGGATGAGAGCAATCTGCTCAAGGTTCATTTACATTATACAAGTGTGCTTCATTAAATTGCCACATTTATGTTCGTGCATCAACTCCAAGAGAAATTCAAAATTTGTGCTGGCTTGTCTAGCTGTCCTTTGTTTCCGCGTTGGCTCGCTTGATGTTATGATGCTCCTGCATCATACTCCCTCTCTTGAAAAATTTCATGGGCTCCTGTCCATGAGCTCATGCACGGTCTGTCCATGCTTCTGTATCTCTTCTTCGGTCTCCCAGCTGGCATCTTCAACTAGATGGTTCTTCCATTTGACCAGATACTCAAAGTATTCTTTCCTCCTGGTCTTCTTGCTCACTCTCTTTTCCAGTATGCATTCCATCTGTGGCTTATCTGCAACTAGCATCTTCTTCGTCCACGAAATCACTGGCTGTTCATTTCTAGTCTCTGTTTCCTCATCTTTATATGGGTACAAATATGAGATATTGAATATCAGAGAAATTCCGATCCCATCAGGTAATTCAATCTCATAAGCATTCGCTCCAAATCTCTTCAAGACCCTACATGGCCCGATTTTCTTCATTTTCATCTTATTATACGTTCCTCTCGGGAACCTTTCCTTTCTCAAATGTGCCAGAATCAAGTCACCAAACTCAAACTGAAGTTGTCTTCTATGCTAATTTTCCCTACGCTTGTACTCTTGGCTTGAATTTAGCAATCGCTCCTTCACCTGGCTGTGAATCTCTTTCATCGCCTCTGCGAATTCTTTTGCACTAACACTCTTAGTCGCAATCTTCTCTGAATCCCTCAATTCAAAAATTCCTCTCGGCTGCATGCCATAGACAACCTGAAATGGACTCTGCCTTGTGCTCCTGTTGACCAAATCGTTATAAGCAAACTCTGCCTGTGGTAATATGTTGTCCCACTGGATATGGTGTTCTGTCACCAAGCTTCTCAGCAAGTCTCCTAGACTTCTGTTCACCACTTCTGTCTGTCCATCCATCCGAGGATGATACGCTGAACTAAATGACAAGTTAGTTCCCAGCTTCCTCTAGAAGGTCCTCCAAAAATGCCCTATGAACTTTGTATCTCGATCCAAAATTATACTCCTTGGCAACCCATGAAGTTGAATGACCTCTTTGAAGAATAGATTCACAATGTGAGTTGCGTCACTGGTCTTCTGACATGGAATGAAGTGTGCCATCTTGGAAAATCTATCCACCACCACAAAGATTGAATCAAAACCTCTTTGTGTTCTTGGCAACCCCAATAAAAAATCCATGCTAATTTCATCCCACGGCCTTTCTGGTATGGGCAATGGTTTATATAACCCCGCATTCTACTTTCTTCCCTTCAAATGCTAGCAAATTCTGCATCTGTCCACAAATCTCTTGACGTCTGCTCGCATTCCTGGCCAAAAATATGACTCATTCAGCTTTGCGAACGTCTTGTCGTGACCAAAATGTCCTGTCAATCCTCCACCGTGTTTCTCCTTCAGCAAATTCTCCCTCATGGAGCATTTCAGAATACACAGTTGATTGCCCTTGAACAATAATCCTTCCTGGATCATGTACTCTACCCATTGGCTTCTGTCTCTGAGAACTGGATTCTCAGTTGCTTCATACACCTCTTTAAAATCTTGATCATCTGCGTACATGTTCCTGAGATCATCAAAACCCAATGTATTGACTCTGAACTCCTGCAACAACAAACACTTCCTGCTCAAAGCATCAACCACTTTGTTAGCAGTACCAGAAATATGTTTAATCACAAATGTGAAATTCTGCATATACTCAACCCATTTGACATGTCTCTGATTCAACTTCTCCTGTTGAGTCACAAACTGCAGTGCATGATTGTCATTGTATAAGACAAACTCTTTCGGGATCAAGTAATGCCTCCATTTCTTCAATGCTTGTATGATAGCATAAAACTCCTTATCATAAGTGGAGTATCTCACTTTCGCTTCATTTAGCTTCTCGCTGAAGTATGCTATTGGTTTGTCTTCCTGACTCAAGACTTCGCCTATTGCAAATCCACTTGCATCGCATTTCACCTGAAATGTCTTCCGAAAATCCGGCAACACCAAAACTGGTTGTTCCGTGATCTTCCTCTTCAAGAGATTAAAACTCTTCTCAGCCTCTTTTGTCTAGTGAAAAGATTTGTGTCTCTTCTTCACTGTATCCAACATTGCTGTGCTAATTCCACTGAAATTCCTGATGAACTTTCGGTAGAAACTAGCCAATCCGTGAAAACTTCTCACCTCAAAGATATTCCTCAGTGATGGCCAATTCTTGATTACCCCCACCTTATCTGGATCCATCCTCAACTCATTTTCCGAAATAACAAATCCCAAGTAAATGAGCTCTGTCTTCATGAATTAGGATTTCTTCATATTTATCAACAGCTTCTCCTGCTGTAATTTTTGCATCACTGTAGCCAAATGCTTCATATGCTTTGCCACTGTATTACTGTAAACCAGTATGTCATCCAAATACACAATGGCAAATTTTCCGATGAACTCCCTCAGGACTTCATTCATCAACCTCATGAAGGTACTTGGAACATTTGTTAAGCCAAACGACATAACAAGCCATTCATACAACCCTTCATTTGTTTTGAATGATGTCTTCCATTCATCACCTTCTCTCATGCGGATTTGATGATAACTGCTTTTCAAATCAATCTTTGAAAAATACTTCGCTCCACTCAAGCAATCCATCAGATCATCCATCCTTGGCAATGGGAATCTATACCTAATGGTTATCTTGTTAATCTCCCTTGATTCAGTACACATCCTCCAGTCTCCATCTTTCTTCGGACTGGGTACTGTTGGAACAACACATGGACTCAAGATTTCTCTGACCAAACCTTTGTCCAACAATTCCTGGACTTGTCTTTTAACCTCTTCATTCTCTTGCGACGTCAACCTGTACGCGACTTTGTTTGGCAAATTGGATCCTAGTATGAGATCAATATGATGACTCACACTTCTGATCAGTGGCAACAAACAAGGTAATTCGTCCACTATTATATCAGTGAACTCTTCCAGTAGTTCTTGAATTTCCTCTGGTAAATCATCCACTCTTGTGTTGGTTAAAACAATCCTCGGCTTTCTGACCACAAATAACTGTGGATCCTCCTTCTTCTTAACCTCTGTAAGAAGTTCCTTCCCACTCATGAGAAGTACAATGTTTCTTACTTATGACTTCACCTCCTTATCTTTAATTGGAAGCAACATATGAGTCCTCCCATTCTTCTCTAGGGTGTATGTGTTCATTCTCCCATCATGAATCACATTCATGTCATATTGCCATGGTCTACCCAACAATAGATGAAAAACATCCATAGGAATGACATCACATAATATCTTATCATTATATCCTCCTATCTTGAATTCAACTAAACATTGTTTAGTGACAGTTACCTGGTGTCCTTTTTGTAGACACGAAATTCTGTACGGGCTTGGATGATCAATCGTCTCCAGCTCTAGCTTCTCTACCATCTCTGTAGAAACGATATTCTCCGTGCTACCACTGTCTACAATGACCTTGGATACCATGTCCTTGGTTTTGCAAGCAGTTTAGAAAAGTTTGGTCCTTTGGACTGAACTCTCCACCTCCTTCTCTAGTGCCAAAAGAGCTTTTCGCATCATCAACGATATTCTACCTTCAATGTCTTCTGCCTCAACATCCCACCTCTGTGCCTTGGCGATGTGAGATTCTCCAATTTCCTTCTTTTCATCTGGACACTCATAAGACTTGTGCCCATTTTTTCCACATGTGAAGCATGTTATTACTCCACCTCTTCCTCTTCCTCTACCCCTAGTACGAGGAAAAATATTGTTGTCAGCATAATCTCCTCTCTTCTCAGTATGTTGCCCTCTCTGTTCAGCATATTGTCCTCGCTGTGAGGTTCCACCTCTCTTTGTTCGAGTCTGAGGTTTCTTTCAGTCTTCTTTGGGCTTCTGATATTTGTCCTGGGCAACTGATTTGCCTCTGGACTGACTTCTGCCTCGGCCTCTCTGACTTTGCTTTTGGCTCAGCTTCTCTTCAGCCTTTAAAGCCATCTGAAAAGCATCTTCCACCGTTCGGATGGTTACCATGCTCATCTCATCCTGGATATCATATCTCAGGCCATTCATGTATCTAGAAACTTTTTCATCATCGCTCTCCCGATGACCTACCCTGATGTTCATTTTATAGAATTCCTCAGTGTATTCTTTAACTGTCATTAGCTTTTGTCTCAGGTTCTGCATCCTCCTGAACAGAGTAATTTGATAGTCTCTGAGGATGAATTTTGCCTTCATCTTCACGATAATTCGATCCCAACTCTTGATCTTCTGCTTGCCCTTGCAGTGTCTGTCAGCTTGTAGTTCATCCCACCACAATGTTGCATGTGCTTTCAATCTAGTGACAACATGCTTGACTTTCTTGTCTTCTTCGACATCTTCATAGTCGAAGTACGTGTCTAGAGCTCTAATCCAGTCTAGAAGATCCTTTGCATCCAAGTTTCCCTCGTAAACTGGAATGTCCATCTTTGCTCTTGCACCGATCCTGGCAATAGCTCTGATCAAACGTCCGTTTGATGCATCTTTAGCTGCAACTTCTTCCTCACTTTCAGCCTCTATTTCACTTTCAGAATCACTAAGATCCCCAACACTGACTGTACGCCTTTGCACTGTCTCCATGTCTTCGAGTCTAGCTCGTAGATCACACATTTCTCTCTCCATGATTGGATCTGTCATCTGCCTGCCTCTTCTACGCGGCTTTTCCCTATCCTCTGGATCAGGTGATTGTCTATCCCTTCTCCTTGGCGGCATGGAAAATTCTTTTCTCTGCTACAGAAAGCAAGGAAACTTTCTATGCTCTGATACCACTTGATGTCGACGCCCTCCCTACACAACCCATAGGTCAGGAGGTCCATGTCAGCACATGATCTTTCCTTCCTCCACATCTCGAAGAACTGTAACGCTCTTCTATTTCCATATTGGGAAATCTGCACCCACAACAATCCTCATAGGATCCCCCTCTTTCAAATCGGGAGATCAGACTTCGCAACTTTGTGAGGTCAGTGGTCGAGCGTTGGTCCCTCGGATCCCTAAAACCCGATACAAGTCAATGCTGACCTTTTCCTTTCCTTTTCAGGATTTCTTCTATCGCAATTTCGGCACTCGCGATGTTGAACAACTTGTATCCCCAACTCCCGAATCTCGATATGTCAATTCCCTGACACATGCACGAGTTGACTTTTCCACGCCCTGTCACCTCGTCGGGATTTTGGATTTCTCTATATCGCGAATCCTAATGCAAATGTTTAGGGAATTCTCGCCACGAAACCCCGAAATGGTGTGCCACCTGTCCACCTCATCGACTCCTGTGGTCCCACACTGTTCTCTTAGTTGTTGAGATATCACGTTTCGCGATTTCGTGATTCTTGTTGCAATGTTCACGGGACTTCCACCCACGAAACTCCGATACACGTACCCATGTGAAATTCAATGGCCCTTATGGCTCGGATCAATGACCCTATCTCTCATGAGCTTAGAACCTTCAGGGAGTACTCGTTGTATCTCCCCTGCTCCTCCTGAGATCTAACAGTCCACGGAAATTTGTGAATCCTACTCAGAGGATTCCGACTGTGCATTCCTCCTTCACGATTTCTGTGAATGAACTAAGTGTCCCTCTGCCAACTTGTTCACCTACATGAAAACTTATGACGCCTTCCAAATTCTTCCAGTCACGACTCCCCTATGTTGTCTTTCAACAATTTCGAAGGCCTTATCCTTCTTGAGCTTTCTCACAACTCTGAACCTTTCAGAAGATTCCTGCATGCACTCCTTGCGACAGATTTTCAAACACTTCAAGTGCTTGAATCCTTTCGACTTTGCGCACACCTGAAGCAACAGTCTCTCAATCTCTTCACTCAGGTTCGCAACCGTGAGACTTCCATCAGCCTGCGCACTCCTTGCATGGCTCCTGTGCCCAACTACACTTTTTGGGTGAATAAGAACAAAAGCTAAACTACCTGAGCCCTTTTTTAACGCACTCCTTGCGGACACTTCAACTGCACTCCTTGTAGGAACTCTTGCTTAGATAGAGAAACAATTGAAACTCATTCCCACTTCCCTTCAGATTTCAAATTCAAACATGAAATCATACACACAACATATAAAGCAAATGTATAACAGAAAGAAAACATTCATGAGCATATCATTTAGCATCAATACACAAAGAACAAACACAAAACCATGAATTTGAATCAACCTCTTTCTATTAATCCAAATATCTATACATGGGTGTTCTTACATAGCTATCTTCTTCTCTTCTGTGTTCTTCATACACAAATGCTCATAATACACTACTATTACAATACACAATGAGGGTGTCTATATCCCATTTCCCTCTTGCACTCTAAAACTGTCTAATCTAGAATTAAATTCTATCTACCTGTATTAACTAATTTAAATTCCTTCTACCTACTAAGGACGAGAGCAATACGCTTAAGGTCCATTTACATTATACAAGTGTGCTTCATTAAATTGCCACATTTATGTTCGTGCATCAACTCCAAGAGAAATTCAAAATTTGTGCTGGCTTGTCCAGCCGTCCTTTGTTTCCGCGCTGGATCGCTTGATGTTATGATGCTCCTGCATCACAGTGGGAGAACAAGAAGATTCGGGAATCTAGGAAGAATTGAAGACTTCTGGTTTCAACAAGGAAAAATTGCACATTCGAAAGAAGTTGTTGAAATTGTGGTAGCAACGGTTGAATTGGGGCTGGTTGAACAACTATAAGCAGAAAAATAAATTATTTCATGTTGCAAGTGTTGTTGATGATATTGCTACATAAGGAGGGAAGCAACATAAAGTTGAAGTGTTGGTTATAAGTTTGATAAAAGAAGCATGAAATATTATATTTCCATCAAACATTCAGGTAGTATAAAATTTATTAATGGCAGTCATGCAGGTATGAGTTTATTACTCTTATTACATAATTGTTGAAGGGAATTTAGGTAAGAATTTCCTCAGCCAGAGTTATTTTATAAAATCACATGATTATATTATTTAATGCATACCACTGGATGTGGTAAAGGCTGGAGGCTTGTATTAATTCAAATCTTCTTAGCTTTGAATGCACACACTGACATAGGAGAATGTCATGTTAATTTGGTTGTGGGGTAATAACCAAAGAATTAAAAGATAAGAACTTATTATAGGAATGAATGCTAGTAAGCTAGTCATGTATGAGACTAGGTCATGGTTGGATATGGAAAGGTATGGATATGGAAAGTTTATGAGCCACACAGGTACTAAAAGATTCCTACCTTTAAATAAAACTTGGGCTGCAACCTTTTTGCTAACACTAATGACCACCACAAAATTATATTCTTAGTGTACTGTTTGGGTCGAAAAGGAAGGCATCCAATTAATTGGGAAGACAATAGGAAGTGTGTGGAGAATGTGTCAACACATTGGCTAGAATTACAACTTATGGATGGTGAGATACATGATTGAGATAAAGAGCATTATGTAATTCAATGCAAGGTGCACTGAATAAGTATGCATTGAGAATTGCACTCATGCATAATAAGTGATAGAAATGTCTACTAAATGCAATTGTTGAATGTGTTTTGTAAGTACATGCATATATATTATTGCATGGAAAATAATAGTTACTAACAGGTCAAATGTTGTTAACTCATGAAGTTGAGGACATTTCAGGAGTTGCTAGACATTGCAACATGAAAGTTTCAAGTCAAGTAGTCACATGAATACTGATTACAAAAAATTTCTTGTTCAGAAAAAGGAGTAGTGAACTTACATATATTAATTAAGAACGTGTATATGCATAGAATGATGAGTCATTCTATTTTATTAATTTTTTTGGTAATTATGATTGAATTTCTAGGTGCAGATAATTCTAAGTTCACTGCATAAGGTTTTGTACATATTGAAATTGAATTATGATGTATAGGAAATACTGACAATTTGTTGGTAGTATGCAAGATGAAGCCTTGCAGGAAAATGGTATGTAGTTTGGTTCTTGTAGAAAACCACAAGGAAGGTTACAATCCTAATATGGAAACAACCAAGAAGAATTATGAAATAGAATTTCATGTTTTGGGGAAAAGTTGAATTCCCTTTTTGAACTAAGTTTGAGTTCCTAAATGAATTCTTTTATGCTCTCTCATGATAACTGCATGTGTGTGATGCAGATGAGACAATATTGGCTAAAATGAGAATGATGGAAGAAGAACTATTGATAGGGAAATTGAATCCCTTTAATGGAGAACCTTGGTTAGAGGCTTTGGTAGTGGGTTGGTGCTCTCCTTGTGTGGGAAATCCTTGGCACAATGGATCGTTGATGGACTATGTAGCAGTGAAAAGATACCCGAGCCTGGAAGGGTGAGTTCAAAAAGGAAGAGGCAAATAAGAAATTCTTACGGCATGGTAGTTGTCATAAGGAGGGTGTGTCAAATGGTACAGTGAGATGGATTCTTCTTGAAATAGTTCTATAGAGTAGAGAAAATGAATTCTAGCTATAGTGTGAACACTAGAATTGGTACTTGAAAGTAGAGCACTAGGTGGATAATAGGCTTCCAATAGCTAAAGCTTGGAGATTTTTGAAGAGTTCTTGAATTATATATGTATAAACAAGTTACACTGAGGACAATGCAAAAATAAGGGGAGGGGATTGTAATATCCCCCGACAGAGCCGCAATTGTAATTATGAATTGTAAACATGTTTTTTAGGCTAGTGATCCAAGTTATAATAATCTAGGAGGCTTATGTGATGACTAGGCCAAAGAGACTAGGATGCTAAGGATATAAGCCTGATTTTTGTATAGGTAATTATGCAGATCATTAATAAAAATTATACATCATTGCGTGTAGACTGACCATGAAAAAAGAGAATGGGGGACTAAACTCCACTAGGATGGGTAAGGGAGAGGGGGATGAGAGGTTGGAAATAGGGGCTAAGCCTAAGGGATTAAGTCCAAGATAATAATAATTTATTATTATTCCAAAATTTGAATAGAAGGATATGTTTTTATCCTAAGTTCCTTTGGGAGGACGGGTGACTTCCAAAGGGAAAGGAATGTGTTGCATGAGCGATAGGTGTTGAATCAGGCACATGCAATATTAAGGGGGAAATTCTTGTTGTTGGGGGGGGGCACTCACTCACTCATGCAGGGAGGTTCACGCATAGACATTTTTGGATCTCATGCTCTCACCATCTTCGCTATGCTATACCATTCTACTCCATCTCTCCTCACGAGTTCACTCACGCACTGAGAAAGCACACAGCCAACCAATTGCGCCATTGCTGAACCTGTGGCCATCATGCACCTCTGTAATTTACTGAGTCATCCCTTTCCTTACCCGACCTTGCTATTTTGGTTTGAAGAGGCAGGTTGTCAAGCCCGTGGTTGAAGAGGCAAGTTGTCAGGCTTGTGAGCAACTCTCTCTCTAGGTGAGAGAGGTTGTTGTGGATTGAAGAAGCAGGTTGTCAGGCCTGTGAGAAACTCTCTCTAGGTGAGAGAGTGTACTGAGGAAGTTATTTATCCTGGAGGGAGTCTCATAGCTATTATAGAGATCTGAGACTTCTGGTCCAACTTGTTGCTAAAGCCCCGAAAGGGAGGTGGAGCAGCCGATGGACTATGTGACAATGAAGGTGTATACTCCTGGGGTGGGATAGGCATGTGGGGAATGAGATTCTATGAGCAGTGGGCGTAAGTGGATTCTGGGAGAGAATAATTCCTCTTAAACTGTGTGACTTTCTTGGCCTAGGAATCCCTTACCCAATCGATTTTATTCCCAGCTCGGGGGTGACCCACTACTGAGCATGATGAGCAGCGTGGTCTATGGCTGGGATGTTCATGTAAGGTCTGGATGCAGTTGGTGGTCTCCTATTAAAATATAAGTACCACTTTTATGTTCATTTACATGATGTGTATATGTACATGTGTTATAATTGATTAGTAATGCTTGTATATGCGGTTATTTTATGGGTTCTACCTGTGATTACTGCATGTATATTTTAACTACTATTTCCACATTAGTCCGTGTAGTAGTAGAATATGTTGTATATTTATGTTTATATATATGCACATGATAATTGTCATTTCTATGAGGTAGCATGTCTTGGCCTAGGTGGTCTAGATGTGTATGATGTTTCTGCAAGAATCTTTGTGTGGCATAGCCCAACAGGTTATGGCTAGGTGTGCTACAAATTGGTATCAAAATGGTATCAGAGCTAAGAGAGACGTCCTATAGTGACGTTTCCCGGCCTRTTGGTAGTTGGGGACATTACACTTTTTCTTCGCTGTAACCCTCTGGTGTCTCTATACCCCTGGCTAGGGTCACACCATACATCTAGTGGGATTTTATCCCCATGGAGGTCTGAACTAATCATCTCTCCATACGTACCTCTCCATTAGGAATGGTCCTACATCAACAACAAGTACGCCCTCTATGGGCTCATAAGTCACAAGGATCATAGCGGTGTCAATCACGTCTAATAATAAAATTACCCAAACATGGGCATCAAACCCCCCTTTACCCAAAAAAATGCTCAAATATGTTATGCAATTTAACAAGCCAGGATTGGAGAGGGTCTCAGGACGTCCTATTGGGCTAATCCTCCTCAAATTTGGGGTGTTTCCCAGGTGAATACCAACCTAGGTCATGTATATGTATGAGATGGTGTAGGGAATGTTTGGGCAAGGGGTGCAGTGATAACAAGGAAATACAGGTCTTAACTATGGGTGCCTCTGTAGAGGGTGAGTTGCACCTTGTCATGGATGTGATTGTTTCCTAGCCCATTCAATGCCTTTTGCTCTTTTTCTTATTGCTTTTTATTTTCAAGAGAATATCTGGAGGAAACTGTCCTAGCGTGGTGACCAGTGGTGACAACGTTACCCACAAGCATTTCATAGAAATGAGAAGGCTAGATCGTGATGAGACCCCCTTTCTCTTGGCCATGCCACCAAGAGCCACTACCCTGGTTTGGTGGCCAGATGGATGGAAGTGTCATACCACGACATTCCCATGGACCTAATAGGCTGGCTCATGATGAGACCTCTTATCCATCAACTAGATATTGAGTTTTTATTTTATTTTACGGGTCCCCTTTTCTTGTTGAAAATCCATTTATTACTTTTTAGGGAATCCCTAGGTGAAGAATCTCAAGGTTTCATTTTGGATTTTAACTTTTTCCAGCTACTTTTACCCTCTGGTTCTTTATCCCCTTGTTCCCACAAGGCAAGGTACAACCCTTACTAGTTTGGAAAACCCAATGCCTAGACCAATGTAGCAGAAAGATGAGAGTGACGATGATGAAAAATGGTAAGTATGGAAGGAATGGACGATGACCTTGCATAGACCCACCCAGTGGAAACTCATCCCTAAGGTATCCAACTTACTAGGGAACTCTGTCACCCCCCAGGTATGGACAAGTTAAAGAGCATAATTTCCAAGAAAACATCATGAAACAAAAGAGAATTCAGTGCACATATTCAAATGCTTCGAAAATCAGAGTAACACATACCATGATACCTAGACTCATTACCTCATGGAGCAATACCCACTGCTACTTTAGAATCAGGTCAATGGGATGGATGTTGTTGCTGGTGATAGATAGGATGCATTGAAGAAAAGATGGCTCTTGTAGGGCCAAGCTCAAGTCATATGGCTCTTGGTACTCCATGTCTAGGACCTCTGGGCCTCAAGACATAATCTCCTTAGTTATACATATGATAGGGGATAACATTTGGCTCCAACTTAGGACATGTGCTCACCATAGAGCGCATGAGAACCTTAACATCTAACATAGTTACCAACTTAACGAGAACTCTACAGAGTTCTCGTTTTTTGGGGGGTTAATATTTTTCCCCGTTTTTAAAAATGGTGCTACCGGTAGCACCCCCCTCCCTTTTTAGATGGTTTTTTGATATTTTAATTTTTTTGATCCACAATGTTTCCACATTATTTTTTTAAATGCTTGTTTTTCATGTATTTTCAATTTTTTTTCTAATTTTTTTATTCAATGATGTTTTTAGTAATTTTTCCATGCTCCTTTCAATCTTATAAATATTTTTTTCCATTTACTTTTTTGAAATTATTATTTTTCATGTAATTGTGTCTTAATTGATTTATTGTTCCATACTTTTAAAATGTAGTAAAAAACATCATTTTTGACATATTGTTTATGGTTACTTCAATACATCAAAAAATAATTGTAGTAAAATAACACTATTTTTGAATATTTAAAAAAAA
>JASDQU011401287.1:124047-137433 GCA_032191745.1 Picea mariana
AAAGAAGAAAAAAGAAAATAAAGAAAAGAATAAAGGAAAGAACGGGCTTGGAAAAATTTGCATTCATGACATGTACAACTCGCCTTCTACAAAGGCACCCACATGTAACATTATGCATCCCTGGCTTTCACTTTACCCACATGTCTAGACATCCCCTAGCCACATCACCTCACTTACATGGCTTGGATGAAACCTTTTGGAAACTTTCCTTTCCTTGTGGATACTAGCCCAATAGGACGTCTTGTCCTTTTCTTCAACCTAGTATTATAGGTTTTTGTAATATCTTTGAGCTATTGACCGATGTATTAGGGTTTTTATGCATATGTTTGATAATATTAATGATGAAATGTGATTGGCATTGCTATGATCCCTGTGACTAATGAGCCCATGGAGGGTGTAGTTTTTGATGTGTAGGACCTTTCCTGACAGACAGGTACCATTTGGACCGGTACACATGGGGAGATGATCTGTTCGGACCTCCATGGGGCTGAAGAGCCCACCAGATGGTTGCTAAGACCCCATCAAAGGGGTAGAGATAGGACAATGCTTGAATGAGTTTTTTCACCAAAGAATAAGAGGACGTTTCATCAGGGGCACTTTGGCTAAGCTCGGCCTAGGGGGGTTGACTCACTTCCAGCGGAAAATTTTCCCTAAATGGCCCAGGACGTCACCTAGGAGCTAATGACGTCACCTTGAGCGTGTGACAGTTTGACAGGGCAGCTGGCACGTGTGGCATGATTGGGAGGTCCAAAGAGGGCCAATGTTTTGTCATTTGGTGCTGCATTTTCCCTAAAAGGGGATGATGTCTCCCTTAGTGTGGCTTGACGTGTTGCTTTTGCTCAGTTAGGGTTTTAAATTGAACATTTAATGTAAAACAATATTACTTTTGATATTATGGTCTTGTCGGCCATTTTTATGACCTAAAATTAATTAAGGTCATATTTACAGTATATATTGAGGAGTTTTAGCCTCATTTTGACATAACACATCACTCACTCATTAGTGAGGTCTGATTTTTAACGCCCTACTTGGGTATTTCTGTTGTTTTAGTGAGGCACACTTGTTGAAGGAAGGCATTTCTTGGAATTTTTGGCATTTCTCTTGAAGAAAGGTTTACAACTAGGGTTTGCATGCTATTTCATGGTGATATGTAAGTGTTTTTTCTGCAAAAATTCTTGATTGAATGGTTGTAGTCTTATATTCTTGCATCTATTTATAAATATGGCTGATTTAAAACCCTAGGGGACAAACACACAAGTAGGTCGTTGTCTCATGTCCCCTGAAAGAGAAATTTTCAGCCATTGAAGAAGACAGGAAGAGCCTAGCCATAGCTACACTCTCATTTCTCATTCTCTCTGAGCTAGTCATACTTTCAAAGGTCAAGAAGGAGGAGACATCCTAGGCCTAGGTTATCTACACCTAGGGCCATCCTGCTTCTAGGGTTTGGTGATAGGGGCTTGTTGTAGCAACACTCTCCCTCACCACACTCTCTTGTCTTAATTTATCTTTTATGCTAGCCGTTTTTCCAAGTTAACCTAAGGAAGGAGGAAAGAGAACGAGGCCTTGCTTTAGCAACACTGGAGTGAGCCTCTTTCCCCTAGGGTTTTGATTCTGGGGCCCTGCCATAGCATCACTTTAGAACCCTTCCCTCTAGTCCTTAGTATTCCTCCTTCAACCCTTGTGTTCTCTTCTAAATTGACTCCATTAACCCTTAGGCACTAATCTTATACCTCCAACGTTGAAGTGAAAGTGATCAAACAACTCTCAAAACCTTTGCTAAATTGAAACCCTAACTAAGTACTAACCCTAAGAAGGCTAACGCCACCTTTGGTTACTTCATCTTAATGCAACAATTTTCCTTTTATAGGCAATTGGATGGTGGTTTAATGCATTTATTGAATAAAGGATTGATTGGATACATTGATTGCTACATCATCTTGACATTTATTGGTGAATTGATATTATTTCATTGCTGTATTAACAAACATTGACTTCGTCAATATTTATTGTGATAATTGCTTATATATTGATATCAGATAGTCATATGAAGTACTAACCCAGTGAATCATAGCTTGCATATATTGGTTTGTTGTTGCTTTGTTTCGGGCAGGTGTTCTTCTTTGGGCCTACACTTCATTATTGGTTGTTTATCCGGGACTATCTATTTTGGTGGTGACCTGTGAAGTGGGAACTTTACTTTTGACTTTTATACTTTTTCCTTTTCAAAACTCCAGGTTGTGAGGGACGTCTCCCCTGGGCCTAACCTCCCTAAAGAGAAAGAACCTCCCCATTGTGGTGACATTGGGTGGGATAGGTTCTTGTTACGCCAGTTTGGCCTTCTATTTCATAGCCATTTGACCTAGCTACAAACTTTGCGATAACATTTTGGTGCCATTTCCGAGGAACACTGAGTCAATTCTCCTCAAATGACAAATCTTTTCGATAAGCCTTGCCTCATAGACTATTTTCTTACAAGCTTAACTGACAACTCCACTAGGGTGTTTTCCCTATTTCTTTGATAGTTTCAAGAAAACTATCTGGTGACTCCACTGATGACAAAGCCAACTATAAATTCACAATTGGATCCAGAGAACTAAAAACCTTTGGACATGAGTAAAATCCTTGGATATCCTAGACGAATGCCCCCCTTTTATAAAAATTGGCTCTGTAGATTCGTTGGCATCGATGGAGAGAGTCCCGATTATCACATGAGAAAATTCTAGGGTTTTTTTCAATACCGCCCTGTCAGTGACGAGGCTGAAGATTTGGTGATGAAACTCTTCTCTTCCTCTCTGCATGGAGAGGCTAGAAGATGGTATGATAATCTTCCAGCTGCCAGCATCACATCTATGGACCATTTTGAAGAAATCTTCCTTGCAAGGTGGGTTATGAAACTGGAAGATATACAATCATTGCTAAAAGGTATTGAAGGCATAAAACAAACAGAGCATGAGATTGTCAGAGTTTTCGAGGAAAGGTTTCAGAGGTTTCTTTACGAGATTCCTAAAATCCATCGTCCTAAAGACAAGTACCTTGTTTATCTCTATACTAATGGACTTTAGGGGAATTTGAGCTTCCTCATAAATAAAAAGAATCCAAAAACAATTGCAGAAGCTCACAACATGGCCATTCAAATCGAAAAGAATCTCTCCAGAACCAATGACCATACCATGGACACTCTCAGCTTGATAAAACTAGTTTCCCTTGAAACCTTTGTTGAAGATCCACAAGAGAGAAGGGAACAAGTTTTTGACAAGAAGAATGAGGATGTGATTAAGGAGCAAAACCCTAAACAAGATGATGAAGTACCAACCCATGCTCCTCACTCTGATGAGGTCATCCAAGAACCTGTTTCTCCTGCACAACAAACCAAGGATGAGGTTAGTTTCTCTCCACTTCAGGATTCCGATGAAACCTTATTCCTTGATTCAGAAAATGAAGGAGAAATAAAAGTTTTGAATGAAATGGACATTCCTTGCTGTACAATCAAAGACAAAGAAGCAATCCATGAGGATGAAACAATAACACATGCTGAAAATGCCAAAGTCCTCAAAGCCCCTGCACAAGAAGAAACAATAAGTTTCCCTTCTCCCCTAGTTTTTGATGATGCTTTACTTTATGATGAAGGAAATGAGGAGGACGAGAATGAGTTTTCAAATGTTTCAAAACCTGCATGTTATGACACGAATAGTGACATTGTTGATAAAATTGATGAGTTCATACATGTTGGGAGACGTAGGTGGGATATAGTTGGTTATGACCTAGATCCCATCTATGACACTGAGAGTCATTTCCAAGTGTTTCCCTTGCAATTATCACAGCAGATTACTTTCGACCAATGGTAGCAAGGAGATGAGATTTCCACCCGTAGTTTTCAGAAAACCAAGGATGACCTAGTACCTTGTTCTCCTGATGATTTTCAGTCCTACCTTGAGATTTTCGATGAGTACCCTTCTGATCACTTGGATTCTCTCCATGAAGATGATTGCCAACCACCACTGTGCTCAGATTTTGATACAAGTAAGAACATTGTTTGCCTAAAGAAGGATTCTCATGACTTCTCAATCATGCCACCTGTTATTACTTTACCTTGCTTTTCCATTAAAGGTGTAGTCAAGAAGTATGTCTTTTATATAGTGTTTCCTCTTAGACAAACCCTAGAGTCCAAGGGATGGTTAAATATTACAATATTAAGTGTATCTTCTCAGTTTTTCAACTATCCCTTGAGAATTTTCCAGTCATCTAATACATCTTTGTCAATCCCTTCCCAGAATTCACAATATGAGAACGTCTTAGGTAGCCAGTGTGCCGACCTTTTGAGTCAGTGTTATGAACCTTGGACTTTTCTTGACCCTTTCCTAAAGTGGATTGAATACTTTCCTCAGAGATGGACTTGGCAGGATTTTACCCCTCCCACCCACCTCCATGAGTTAGACTTTGAGATTTCTGATGATATGATATATATTCTAACTCATGACATTTTTGTGCTTGATTTATCACTATTTTGGTTTGCGATGAAGCACAAGGGAAGGTATTGAGGGACATTGCTAGATTGTCTACACTGGTCTTTTGACTACATCGAATATCCAACCAATAGGTAGGTACCTTGCTTTACATTTTCATGTTGATTGTTTTACTTTAATATATATATATATATATATATATATATATATATATATATATATATATATGCTGGGGTGGAATTACCACCCAATTTTTGTTACTGATGCCTCTATCAAGTTTGAGCAGGTCTACAGGTTATTCCAGAGATGATGAGGTTCTCATGCACTCTATGGTGAGCACATGTCCCTGAGTTGGAGCCAGATGTTATCCCTGGTTTTTAGGGATAACCAAGAGATCATGTCTCGAGGCCCACAGATCCTAGACATGAAGTACCGAGAGCATGATTGACCTGAGCATGGCCCTGGAGGGCCCATCCTTTTCTTCTTTCGTCAAACTCATCTTGTCAGTAGCAACAACATCCATCACCTTCGACTTGGTCTTGTATCAGAGGAGGATCTTGCTCCATGAGGTAATTAGTCCAGGTATCATGGTATGTGTCACTTTTGATCATTAAAACCTTTAAATATATGCATCTGATTCCTTTTATCTCTGAAAAAATGCTTGGATCTTACATTAGCCCACTTGACCATGCTTGGGGGGATTCACAGGGTGCCCTAGCGAGCCTGTACCCATAGGTTTTGATTTGCCACTAGAAGGATTTATGAAAATCCATCATCTGCTCCCCTCATAGCACCACCTTTTCATCTTATCTCCCGCTCACTTGTCCCATTCCCCTTGTTCGGGCATTGGATTGACTTGTTTGTAGGGTTGCACCTTATCTCGTGGGAAGAAGGGGATAAAGGCCCAGAAGGTAAAAGAAACTGGTAAAAGATAAAATCCTAGAAATAAAACCTCGAGATGCTTCGCCCAGGGATCCCCAAGAAGGCAATAAAAATCCTCTCAGCAAGAAACAAGAGGTACCCAGAAAAATAACAAACAAGACCTAGTAAAGAGGATAGGGGGTCTCATCATGAGCCAACCTATTATGTTCATGGGTACCTAACAGTATGACATTTCCACCATCTGATTACCACGCCAAGGAAATGACCTTTGGTTTCATGACCAAGGGAAAGGGGGTCTCATCACGAGCCAACCTTCTCATCTCTGTGAAAGTACTTGTGGGTAACATTGTTAGCTCTGGTCACCATGCCAAGGTAGTGTCCTCTGGTTATCCCTTGAATAAAAAGAAAAGAAGAAGAAAAAAACAAATAAAGAAAAGAATAAAGGCAAGAACGGGCTTGGAAAAAATTTCATCCATGACAGGTACAACTCGCCTTCTACAATGGCACCCACAGGTAACATTATGCATCCCTAGCTTTAACTTCATCCACATGTCTGGACATCCGCTAGCCACATCACCTCACTTACATGGCCTGGATGAAACCTTCTGGAAACTTTCCTTTCCTTGTGGATACTAGCCTAATAACACGTCTTGTCCTTTTCTTCAACCTTGTATTATAGGTTTTTGTAATATATTTGAGCTATTGACCGATGTATCAGGGTTTTTATGCATATGTTTGATAATATTAATGATGAAATGTGATTGACATTGCTATGATCCCTGTGACTAATGAGCCCATGGAGGGCGTATTTTTTTATGTGCAGGACCATTCTCGACGGACGGGTACCATTTGGACGATACACATGGGGAGATGATCAGTTCGGACCTCCATGGGGATGAAGAGCCCACCAGATGGTTGCTGAGACCCCATCAATGGGGTAGAGATAGGACAATGTTCGACTGAGGTTTTTCACCAGAGAAGAAGAGGACGTTCCATCAGGGGTACTTTGGTTGAGCCAGACCTAGGGGGGTTGACCCACTTCCAGTGGAACGTTTTCCCTGGATGGCCCAGGACGTCACCTAGGAGCTAATGATGTCACCTTGAGCATGTGATAGTTTGACATGGCAGCTGGCACATGTGGCATGATTGGGAGGCCAAACGAGGGCCAACGTTTTGTCATTTGGTGTTGCATTTTCCCTAAAAGGGGCTAACGTCTCCCTCATTGGGTCTTGACATCTTGATTTTTCTTAGTTAGGGTTTTAAATTGAACATTTAATGTAAAACGGTATTACTTTTGATATTCTGGTCTTGTCGGCCATTTTTATGACCTAAAATTAATTAAGGTCATTGATACAGTATATATTGAGGATTTTTAGCCTCATTTTGACATAACACATCACTCACTCATTAGTGAGTTTTGAGTTTTAGCACCCCACTTGGGTATTTCTGTTGTTTTAGTGAGGCACACTTGTTGAAGGAAGGCATTTCTTGGCATTTTTTGCATTTCTCTTGAATGAAGGTTTACAACTAGGGTTTGCATGCTATTTCATGGTGATATGTAAGTGTTTTTTTTTCAAAACTTCTTGATTGAATGGTTGTAGTCTTATATTCTTGCATCTATTTATAAATATTGCTGATGTAAAACCCTAGGGGACAAACACACAAGTAGGTCGTTGTTTCATGTACCCTGAAAGAGAAATTTTCAGCCATTGAAGAAGAAAGGAAGAGCCTAGACATAGCTAAACTCTCATTTCTCCTTCTCCTTGAGCTTGTTGTACTTTGAAAGGTCAAGAACGAGGAGATGTCCCAAGCCTAGGTTATCTACACCTAGGGTCATCCTACTTCTAGGGTTTGGTGATGGGGCCTTGTTGTAGCAACACTCTCCCTCACCACACTCTCTTGTCTTGATTTATCTTTTATGCTAGCCATTTTTCCAAGTTAACCTAAGGAAGGAGGAAAGAGCACGAGGCATTTCTTTAGCAACACCAGAGTGAGCCTCTTTCCCCTAGGGTTTTGATTCTGGGGCTCTACCATAACAACACTTCAAAACCCTTCCCTCTAGTCCTTAGTATTCCTCCTTCAACCCTTGCGTTCTCTTCTAAATTGACTCCATTAATCCTTAGGCACTGATCTTAGACCTCCAACGTTGAAGTGAAAGTGATCAAACAACTCTCAAAACCTTTGCTAAATTGAAACCCTAACTAACTACTAACCCTAAGAAGGCTGACGTCACCTTTGGTTACTTCATCTTGATGCAAAAATTTTCCTTTTATAGGCAATTGGATGGTGGTTTAATGCATTTATTGAATAAAGGATTGATTGGATACATTGATTGCTACATCATCTTGACATTTATTGGTGAATTGATATTATTTCATTGTTGTATTAACAAACATTGACTTCGTCAATATTTATTGTCATAATTGCTTATATATTGATATCAGATAGTCATATGAAGTACTAACCCATTGAATCATAGCTTGCATATATTGGTTTGTTGTTGCTTTGTTCCGGGCAGGTGTTCTTCTTTGGGCCTACACTTCATTATTGGCTGTTTATCCGGGACTATCTATTTTGGTGGTGACTTGTGAAGGGGGGACTTTACTTTTGACTTTTAGACTTTTGCCTCTTTAAAACTCTAGGTTGCTGGGGACGTCTCCCCTGGGCCTAACCTCCCTAAAGAGAAGGAACCTCCCCATCGTGGTGATGTTGGGTGGGATAGGGTCCTGTTATGACAGTTTGGTCTTCTATTTCATAGCCATTTGACCTAGCTACAAAATGTGCGATAAAATTTTGGCGCCGCTGCCAGGGAACACTGAGTCAATTCTCCTCAAATGAAAAATCTTTTTGGTAAGCCTTGCCTTAGAGACTATTTTCTTACAAGCTTACCTGGCGACTCCACTAGGGTGTTTTCCCGATTTCTTTGATAGTTTCAAGAAAACTATCTGGTGACTCCATTGATGATGAAGCCAACTATGACTTCATAATGGGATCCAGGGAACTACAAACCTTTGGACATGAGTAAAATCCTAGGATATCCAAGACGAATGCCCCCCTTTTATAAAAATTGGCTCCCTAGATTCGTTGGCATCGATGGAGAGAGTCCCGATTATCACATGAGAAAATTCTAGGCTTTTTTTCAATACCGCCTTGTCAGTGACAAGGATGAAGATTTGGTGATGAAACTCTTCTGTGCCTCTCTGCATGGAGAGGCTAGAAGATGGTATGATAATCTTCCAGCTGCCAGCATCACATCTATGGACCATTTTGAAGAAATTTTCCTTGCAAGGTGGGTTATGAAATTGGAAGATATACAATCATTGTTGAAAGGTATTGAAGGCATAAAAAAAATAGAGCATGAGATTGCCAGAGGTTTCGATGAAAGGTTCCAGAGGTTGCTTTACCATATTCCTGAAAGCCATCATTCTAAAGACAAGTACCTCGTTTATCTCTATACTAATGGACTTCAGGGGCATTTGAGCTTCCTCATAAATAAAAAGAATCCAAAAACACTTGCAGAAGCTCACAACATGGCCATTCGAATAAAAAAGAATCTCTCCTTGTCCAGAACCAATGACCATACCATGGACACTCTCAGCTTGATAAAACTAGTTTCCCTTGAAACCTTTGCTGAAGATCCACAAGAGATAAGGGAACAAGTTTTTGACAAGAAGAATGAGGACGTGATTAAGGAGAAAAAACCTAAACAAGATGATGAAGTACCAACCCCTGCTCCTCACTCTGATGAGGTCATCCAAGAACCTGTTTCTCTTGCACAACAAACCAAGGATGAGGTTAGTTGCTCTCCAATTCAGGATTCCGATGACACCTTATTCTTGGATTCAAAAAATGAAGGAGAAATGAAAGTTTTGAACAAAATGGACATTCCTTGCTGTATAATCAAAGAAAAAGAAGCAATCCATGAGGATGAAACAATAACACATGATGAAAACGCCAAAGTCCTCGAAGCCCCTGCACAAGAAGAAACAATAAGTTTCCCTCCTCCCCTAGTTTTTGATGATGCTTTACTTTATGATGAAGGAAATGAGGAGGACAAGAATGAGTTTTCAAATGTTTCAAAACCTGCATGTTATGACATGGATAGTGACATTGTTGATAACATTGATGAGTTCATACATGTTGGGAGACGTAGGTGGGATATAGTTGGTTATGACCTGGATCCCATCTTTGACACTGAGAGTCATTTCCAAGTGTTGCCCTTGAAATTATCACAACAGATTACTTTTGACCAATGGAAACAAGGAGATGAGATTTCCACCCGTAGTTTTCAAAAAACCAAGGATGACCTAGTACCTTGTTCTCCTGATGATTTTCAGTCCTACATTGAGATTTTTGATGAGTACCCTTCTGAGCACTTGGATTCTCTCCATGAAGATGATTGCCAACCACCATTGTTCTCAGATTCTGATACAAGTAAGAACATTGTTTTCCTATCCTTGATCAGCTATAATCCTCTTAGGCACACCATGCAGCCTCACAATCTCACCGATGAAAAATCTAGCTATGTCAGGTGCTTGATACATTGTACGGATAGGAATAAAGTGAGAACTCTTCATCAGAGTGTATACTACTACGAAAATCAAGTCATGTCTCCTTGCTGTCAGTGGCAATACAACAATAAAATCCATCGAAATAACCTCCCATTTCGATTCCAGAATAGCGTGTGGCTGTAGTAATCCTGCTGGGTGTCTATGTTCAGCCTTTACCTACTGACATTCTAGACATCTGGCCACATAGTTGACTATGTCTACCTTCAATCCATTCTAGAAGAATAAGGGTTTAAGGTCCACCCTCATATTCGTGACTCCTGGGTGAGCCATGTAGATGGCTCTATGAGCCTTTCTTAGGATCAACATCCTCAACTCGTCGTTCGACGATACATAAATCCGATTTTTAAACCTCAATAAACCATCGCTATCAAACGAAAATACTTCAAATCTAGGTACCATCATTGTGTTTTGTCTGATAAAATCCTCGACCTCTTTGTACCAGTCATCGTCACATTGTAAAGTTAGAATATTTTCACGTAGATTTCTTTGAAGAGGTAGCACCGAAAAGATGCATGGTCTCCGACTCAATGCATCTTCCACTTGGTTCATGGTTCCTTTTATGTAAGTAATCTCGAAGTCGTACTCGCTAAGAAATTCTGACTAATGCCATTGTTGCACATTTAGGTCACTTTGCATAAAGATGTGTTGTAGTCCACAGTGGTCAGTCTTTAGTTCAAAATTTCTTCCAACAAGGTAGTGTCTCCAAACCTTCAAGGCATATACGATGGCTAACAACTCCAAATCGTGCATCGCGTAGTTCTCCTCATGCCTTCTCAGTTTCCTCGAGATGTAAGAAATCATTCGTCCGTCTTGCATCAAGACTTCGCCTAAGACTTCCTTGGATGCATCAGTGCATACCAAGAAGTCCGTGTCCATGTCAGGGACCTTTAGTATCGATGTTGATGTCAACAAATCCTTGAGCCTCCAAAATGCTTCCACACATTTCTTGGTCCAAACAAACTTCTTGTTTTTATTCTGCAATTCCGTGATCAGATTTTCTATCTTCGAAAATCCCTCGACGAACTATCGATAGTATCCTACTAAACCCATGAAGCTACAAACTTCCGGTACATTCGTCAGCACAGGCCATTCCATAATAGCCTCGAACTTTGTTGGATCCACGATGATGCCTTCCTCGGAGATGACATGCCCTAAGTAGTGAATCTTTGATTGATAAAATGAGCATTTGGACAACTTCCCATACAATTTGAGCTCTCACAGACACTGTAGTACCAAGCGCAAGTGCTCATCATGCTCCTCTATCGTCCGAGAGTAAATCAAAATATCATCAATGAATACTTGGACGAACTTGTCCAAGTACTCGTGGAACACCCCGTTCATCAAACTCATAAATACCCCTGGGGTGTTTGTCAGTCCAAACGGTAAAATAGTAAACTCGTAATGTCCAAACCTCATCTTAAAGGCGGTATTAGGGACATCATCTTCCTTAATTTGTAAATGGTGGTACGCTGATCGCAAATCAATCTTTGATAATACAGTCGCACCCTTCATCTGATTGAACAGATCATCAATCCTTGGCAACGAATATTGATTCTTGATCATGGCCTTGTTCAATTGACGGTATTCAATGCAGAGCCTCCAGGACCCCTCCTTCTTTCGTATAAAAATAACAGGCGCACCCCATGGTGACACACTTGGACGTATCAGTCCCAGGTCCAACAATTCTTTCAGTTGCATTATCAACTCCTGTAACTCCAAGGTCGACATCCAATAAGTCATTCTAGCTATCGGTTCAGTTCCCAGTTTTAGGTCTATAGTAAACTCCAATTCCCTCTCCGGCGAAATCCCATGTAACTCCTCCAGAAATACGTCCACAAACTCTTTCACCACCAGAAGGTGTTTTAGACCTTCCGCTACTCGCTTCTCGTTTAACGCAAGGATCACACAAAGATTGCACCCCTTGCACATGCTCTTTCATAGCTGCAAGGAAGAGATGAACCTCAGGGAAACTCCCTAGTTTTGTCCTTCAATCACTCGTCTTTGTACCTCATCATCGACCAAGCTCAATCGTTCCATCTTATAGTTGAGTATCGCCTCATGCAATTCCAACCAGTCCATACCAATCACGACGTCATAAGATCCTAAGATCATGACGTACAGGTTGGACCTGTTGAAAAACTCTCCCAGGTTAAGGGTACAACCCATAACCCTTCCTCTAACCTTCTGTTTGGCTCCCGAAGCCATCTCTATGAAGCTAAAATCATCCTGTTCAACTGCCTTTACCTTAATCCTTTTTAGTGTTGCACCCGAATTGAAACTCCCGGTAGCATCGGGATCTATCAAAATACTAAGGGTTTGGTTAGCAACGGTACTCGACGTCTCGAGCATAGCTGAATGGTGATTTGCTTGGTGATTATTCACCGCTGCATAAATCTGATGTGCCTTGCCCATATCTCCCACAATAGGGGGTCCAGTTGATCTAGATGCTCTAGTCCTCTCCACTGGGCAGTCATGCTGGTAGTGTGGCTCCCCACACGTCCAACACCCCTTCTTTGGTCAAGTACTTCTGGTACCTGAAATAGAAGATGAATTCTAACAATAAGGCCAAACTCGAACTTATTGACCTTAAGTTTCTGGGTAACTTGGTGCGGAGCATATCGAAGCAGCTCCAAAACGGGCCTCGTACTTGGGCACCGTGCGACTACCTTGTCGCAAGGCGTCGAACTTGTTGAGCTGACGCTCAACGAATTCCTTAGAAACATACCTCTCCTAGAACTATCTCTTGAACAGTTCCCATGACATGTCACCGATGACCATGTTCAAAAGGGGCAGAAGCGTCTTCCGCCATAAAAGAGCGCTCCCTTTCAGTTGAAAGCCCACCATGTGGACCTTCATGTTGGAGGTCGTAAATGTGAAGTGTGAAGCACACACCTTTCTCTACAACTATGATTCGACAACACCACCATTCATGACACTCGTGGACACTAGAACTCATCTCTCTCTAGATCTCGGAGGATGCTAACGGTACTAGCTATTGCGTTTTGTGGACCCTCAGGGGCGCCCTCTAAATGCGATCTCCACGAGGACACGTTAAGGTTTTTACTTAACACGAGGGTTAATACTCACGGGTTTATTGCAGTGGAAATCTTGGTGATCCACAGTCACAGGGTTGAACCCACTTTGATACCATATGTAACGACCCCATCATTACGACAACAAGCGAAGCAATTTTTTTTTGTTTTCATTTTTTTTTTTAAATAGATAGATGCAATTTTTCCACTAGCATAATTTAGACTTAGACCTTAAATTTTCGTACTAGGCGACATTTTATTAGGGAATTTGTTTTTAAAAATTCTTAACACGTTATTCATCCTAAGGCCATCTAGGTTCATTCATTTATCATCAACAACATGACGTGCCCTTCAGGACGCACTAGGTGCTCCAAGGGTGCCACTCACCTCATCTGTTCCCTTGAGCGACGTGCCCTTCAGGACGCACCACGTGCTCCA
>JASDQU011401288.1:9775-41997 GCA_032191745.1 Picea mariana
CACAAGAAATAGAGAAAACCCTTGAGGTAGGGTAACACCATATATTAATCCTTATGGAAGGATAAAACTCCTCAAGCAATCCTTGCTTGTACAATCACAATATTCTTCACTGTGTTTCATTACATTGCCTAGACTTCTTTATATAGCTCTCCCTATCTCCTAGGAACCTTCTAGAGAGCCTTCTCACATTTATTACATCCAACTACCCTAGTGGGCCTTTATTAATATAGTGGGCCTAGTCCACCTTACATTGAATGACCACATTCCCATATATTAAATGACTTCCACTAATAACACATAACTACATTCTCATTGGGTACCTCCCTAGGTACCCCATATTACCTCCCTAGGTATACCACAGAATCCTCCCCCACACACTCTCTCCCCTATAGTAACACGGAGTCATTCTGAGAACAACGTTACTTCTGAAACAACAACTACCAGAAACGAAAATCCCCAGATTCTCGTTGAGCTAGTAACACCAAACCCTCAAGGGGCCGATGTACAAGAAATTGTTCATCAGTCACTCTTAAGGACACACAGTGCTTTGCCTCATATCAGACAACCTAGTAGGCCACTTAATAAACCCTTATATTTCTTTGATATCAGAGAACAACTTGAAGGCACCGGTCCGCTTTTAAACCCTTTAAGAGACAATACTATCAATCCTACCAAGACACTTGCTCTCAGAGAAGGGGGATCTGGTATTCCACCTTCCCCACCTCATTCATATCCATCCTCTTTAGGAGGAGAATCTTCCGACGAAGGTAGTTCCTCGTTTGAACCATCTCATCCTTCGACACCACCTACACCCATGGAAAACTGAAACAATCCCGCTAGACCATGGCTTGATCAAGATGTTGTGGTTGTACCTGGACCCCAACACCGATTACCAAAATACCTGGAGAAATGGTTACCTAAATTTGATCCAGATTCTAAGCAAACCGTCGAAGATCATATAAAGAAATTCAAGCTGGCCATTACACTCTAAAGTGTAGATCATGAAGATGTACTTTGTAGACTCTTTCCTTATACGTTCAACGACAATGCCTCTACATTGTATTTCACCTAGTAGTCCTAGACCATTGTTTCTTGGGACAAATTTGAAACTTCTTTCTTAGAGAAATTTGGAGATGATAAATCTCCTGAAGTCTTAGTTATGGAACTTTGCAGCCTAAAAATGAACCATAAGGAGAAAGTAAAAGATTTTAACCAAAGGTTCCTTACGTTAAAAAACTGAATTCCCACTAATTCAATGGCGGTGGAAAGTCTTATTGTTGCATGTTACACTAAAGCTCTAAATAATAATATAGCAATTTGGGTTAAAATATATAATAAGTCTAAATTATTGGAAGCCTTCGAGGAGGCAAGCCAAATCGAAAAGGATATTTTAATCTTGAAAGATAATCTCAATAGTGAGGCTGAAATAGCCCCATCTTCTAAAAAGAAAATAGAAATCCTTACCAGACCTCCCGAAGCTAAAAGGCAACCAGAAACTTTATATTTAGAAAGTTTGCAAAAGGTTGTCCAAAATTTATCAAATCAAGTCGTAGACTTGAAGAGATCATACGAAGAAGAATCCTCAAGAAAAGGAATTTTTAAACCTCCTTTTAGAAATCCTTTTCCCCCTAACCGGCCAAATCCGACCCCTGAATGACTAAATTTTGAAATCTTACAATACTCTCTGCAAACTATCCTTGAAGCACATGATAACTCTGTCCCCGTTGAAAATTCTGAAGACATAGTTCAAGAAGAAGTACTTGAAGAAGAGGAGTCATCTCCCAATATCTTTGGGCACTTCTCTGATAGTATTTTCCAAGCAAACTTTGAAACTGTCCACCCTTACAACACCAGAAGCAAAACACAAAGTAAACCATCTTTAGAACTGAGTAATAATGTGCCTCCAAGACAATTGAAACACGATGAAATAAAATAGAATTTAGCAACCCCTGTTTTAGAATATGATTTGATTGAAGACCTGAAAAAACTAAGGGATAATATTTATGTTTTTGAACTTTTGAAATTTCTTCTTATTCTACAGAAAATGCTTCAGAACATTGTGGAAAATAGTAAGAACAATGATCTTAATAGAAATAAAACTGCAGAAATCAGTTCTAAAATAGCCCAAAATATCCCTACTAAAACAACATATGAACCCCCAGATAAAATGGATCTGATTGAAAAAACTGTATCAAATATAGATAAAATTGTTTTAGCGACAATGACTAAAAATCAGCATAATTCTATTGTTAATACTCGCAAAAATGTCCCACCTTTCTTATTAACTTTTGATTTTTTTAATAGAAATTTACATAATTTCATAGTGGATTCTGGCGCATCATCGAATGTGATGTATTTATCTATTTACAAAAAAAATTAGCTCAAAAGTTTAGTCTTCTAGTCTTAAAATCATTCAGCTTGATCGGATGAACATTAAGGTAATCAGTGAACTGAAGAATGTGTTGCTTAGGCTATCTTCCAATCCTAAGGTTCACTAGATTATTGATATCATTGTTGTTGACATCCCCGATGTCTATGGTTTTTTTTTAGCAGGGATTGGTCCGAGAAACTACATGGTTACTTTGCCACAAATTGGTCTCATTTGTGGCTGCCAAAAAATGGACAACCAAATAGGATTGGGATTAACCGTGAATTCTATCTCAAGCACACTGTGATGGATTTGAATGATGCAAATGAACCATTTACAACATCCACTAATTCATTTGAAATACAGAGAATGAACACTTTCTTTCATAACTTCACGACTGAAACTTCCCCCATCAGCAATCCAGCGCAACAATAAGAGCTCATGACCTATACTCAATCATCAACTTTTCCAAATGTGCCGAACATTCTTGAAGAAGCTCAGATATGGTCACTTTACTTTTATGGATCCAAATCCAAAGAATGAGTTGGTGAAGGATGTCTACTCATTGACCCTGCAGGTAATAAGACTCTCATTACTTATCGATTGGAGTTTGAGTGCACTAACAACACCACCAAATACGAGGCACTTTCACAAGGACTTAGTAAAAATGTAGATATGGATGTAAGGAACTTAATGGTATTCGGTGACTCGGAAATTATGGTCAGGCAGGTAAGAAATTCCATATGGTGCCCATCACCACATATGAAAAGTTACCAAATTGAGGTATGTAATCTAGTGCATAAATTTTTAGCATTTAATATAAATTTCATTCCTAGATTAAATAATTCGGAAGCAGATTCATTGGCTAATGTTGGTTCTAAAATTTCGCTAATAGAAGGTCTCTCTCTGAATGCATTTTCAATTGAATTATTGTTCAGGCCATCGATCCTGGACAACATCACCAATTGGAGAGTTTTCGACAATGATCAGCAAACCATTAACTTCTTGCATATGGAGGACACTTTCCAAGGTGCAATTATTGATAAAGGCACTTTCAATGAAAACCTCTGCAACTTCTCGGTAATATCAAATCCTAGACCTCCCGAATTGACATCTGATTTGGAAAATTCTATTCCTAAATCCGTGGTAAGACTAGAAACATTTTATGACTTGCATGATAAGTTTAGAGGGCTAGTAAATTGTAAAACAAATAGCTCTTCTCTATTTTATGAAACAGTCAACTTAGGGACTAAAGAAAATCCCAAAAACATTTATTTGGGAAAAGGATGTTCCGAGCAAGAACAATATGCTTTTATAAAATCATTTAAAGAATTCAAAGATGTTTTCACCTGGACATATGATGACCTAAAAACATTTGATCCTAATATCATACAACATGTCATCTCCATAAAACCCTAGACTCAACCTTTTCAGCAGAAGCTGAGAAAGATGCACCCTAAGTTGGAACCCATTGTGAAGGAAGAACTAAATAAATTACTTAATGCAAATATAATTTTCCCGGTGAGACACACACAATGGGTGTCTAATCTAGTTTCTGTAAGGAAGAAAAGTGGTGAAATTCGACTATGTGTCGATTTTCGTAACTTGAACCGAGCTTCAAACAAAGATAATTATCTCGTTCCTCCAATGGAGCAAATTCTCCAACAAGATTTTGGTTCCGAAAGACTGTCTCTGTTAGAAGATTTTTCAAGATACAACCAAGTCCTAATGTCTCCCTCGGATCAACTCAAAACCACTTTTTGTACCCCATGGGGCACTTATGCCTACAGGAAGATGATTTTTTGGATTATAAATGTCGGGGCCACTTTTTAGAGAGCAATGGACATTTCTTTTCATGGCCTCCTAAATCAATCTGTAGTGGTCTATCTTGATGATGTAATCGTTTTCTCTAAAAACAAAAAAGATCATTTCTCTCACCTTAGGGTTGTCCTAGAACGATGTGGCAAGTATGGCATATCTCTCAACCCTAAGAAATCAGTCTTTTCAGTTGAGCAAGAAAAATTACTTGGGTTCATAGTGTCCAAATATGGAATGAT
Source organism: Picea mariana (assembly GCA_032191745.1). Taxonomy (NCBI): domain Eukaryota; kingdom Viridiplantae; phylum Streptophyta; class Pinopsida; order Pinales; family Pinaceae; genus Picea; species Picea mariana. The sequence continues at coordinate 14,201 of JASDQU011401288.1, forward strand.
TATCGATCCTGGAAGTACTAGAGATATTGATAAACTCTCCCCTCCCTTTTCCAAGAAAGCCATGTAGTCATTTCTAGGCAAGATTAACTTTATCAGAAGGTTTGTCCCAAGTTTCTCAGAAATGGTAAGGCCATTGCGGAATTTAATTAAAAAGGATGTTAAGTATCATTGGGGACCACGAGAAAATAAATCCTTTGCTTCCATCAAAAAATTCATAGTGGAAGCCCCTTCCTTGATGAGTCCTGATTTCTTGCAATATTTCACTCTTTACACTTTCTCCTTTGACCGATCTTACGTTGTTGTGTTAACCCAAAAGAATACTAAAAGAAATAAAATACCTATTTCCTTCATGAGCTCATCTTTCAAAGGAGCATAGCTTAACTACCCAGCTACAGATCAATAGGCTTATGTTATTTTTAAAGTAGTGAAACACTTCCGATCATATTTGTTGAAATCCAGAACTAAAATCATTGTTCCTTTTCATGTTGTTAGAAATTTGTTAGTACAAAAGGAATTGGGTAAAAAACAGGCAAGCTAGATGACATCATTACAATAGTATGACCTTAAAATAACCCCTACACAAATTGTCAGAGTTCAAGGCCTATGTAAACTAGTTGTTGATTCAGTTAAAGAACAAGAAATTCAAATCAATTCATTAACTGTAAACCAACATGACAGAAAACAAATCAATTTTCCACAAGTTGTTGCTAATTCTTGGTTCAATGATATTAAGTTTTATTTAATTCATGGTTCTACTCCTCCCCATCTTGACCCAAAAAAGAGAAGAGTATTAAGACTAAAATCTACACCTTTCTAGTTGATAAATGACGTATTATTCTGAAAGAATTTTGATAGTGTTCTCATGTGATGTTTGGAAAGAGATGAAGGAGAGAAAGTATTATCTGAACTTCATGCAGGTGAAGTTGGTGGGCACTTAGGTGGAGACACTGCTTCTCACAAATTATTAAGAGTTGGGTACTATTAGACCACATTATTCAAAGATGCCCATGCATTATTTCATAAATGCATAATCTACCAAAAGGTTGTTGGATGAGTAAAAAAGGCAGCATTCCCTTTGCAACCTATTTTGGTAGATTCACCTTTTCAGCAGTGGAGTCTCGGCATCATAGGGACAATTAACCCCACTTATTCAAAGTAGCATAATTACATCATTACAAAAATGGATTATTTTACCAGATGGTCTGGGATCAAACTGAAGTGTTTTGCCAGCTATTACCCCAAAAGAAATGGCCTAGCAAAATCAACAAATAAAAATTTGATAAAAATCATCAAGGGGACAGTCTCTGAAAACCACAAAAATTGACAGAACACGCTTTTTAATGCACTCTGGGCTGATAAGGTGACACCAAAAGCCTCTTTTGGTAATTCCCCTTTCTTCCTTCTCTACGAAAGAGAAGCAATTCTCCCTCCTCATGTTTTGCTTCCCTCTCTGCAATTATCACCAAAAGTTTAAGAAGAGGAATGCCCTCCTCTTGAAATTCAATCTAATGCCTTGTTGAAACTAGAGGATGTAATAACACAAGCAAAGGAGAGGCAAGAGCAGCATCAACATATTTTGAAAGGTGGGTTTGATTCAAACTCTTCTTCGGATAGAAACTTCGAGGCAGGAGATCTGGTTCTCAAATGGGATAAACGTCGTGAAGGAAAAGGGGAACACACCAAGTTCCAGAACCAGTGGTTGGGGACTTTCGTAATCACTGGAAAATAAAGTCCCAACTCTTTCCGTTTACAAAGTTTGAAGGGATAGCAAGACACCTTCCCGGTGAATGGCCAAGCTCTCAAAAGATATTTTTCTTGATAATTCCAGATCCACCTTTGTATATAATTTTTCTATTTTGATTTACTTGTTTTTTTTGGTTTTGGTTCTTTTCATTTTTCCTATTTTCACTAATTTCTAGTTAAACTTATGTCTATGTCACCTTTTAGTTCATAAAGGGAAAACTAGAATGCCTCATTGTGAAGAAACAGTCAAGGTCTTTCAGAGAATCAATGCTATAAATTTTTGAAACGCAGACTAGATAAAGAAAATTAATGTTTAGAATAGGTTTCTTGGCTTCACCTTATAATTATGAGCAGGCACGACCATAATTAAATCTCTTTACGCTATGCTTGTTTTAAACAAAACAACTCAAGTATGCCTTACTCTCATAAAAAAAATAGTCTCATCAGAAAACTAATTTTAGATCATAATGAAGGTTATCAAGCAATAAATTAAACGCTGGAAAATATCAAGTGTTCTGAAAACTGAAATTTCTAGCATCACCCCGCTATTCTGAATATCATTAAACTTATGTCAGATTGTAAATAATTTCCAGAGAGTTGTGTAAAGTGTCTGTAAACCCACCAAGATACTGAACAGGTTTGCTAGCAGCAGGTAAATTCATACATGATGCCAAGACAACTTCGTCGGGGTACTGAACATGCCTATTAGCAGTGAAGTGATGTTGGGTTCAAGAAAATTATCAAGTATAAATTTTGATATTTGTTATAAGTGCCTTTAATTTTGTATTGAAAATTCTTGGACAGGGTAGAGGCTTCAGAGTGGGGTAATTGACATCCCTGTCAAGGCTATGGACGCTTGTTGGTAGCAGTGGCCCTATCAATAGTATCAGAGCCTTTGGCTTAAATATCATTGCTCTCGTAATTAAAAAAATTCACCGCATTTCATTTGAACATAAGAACATATGAATGTGGACTATATGATTATTGATGGAATCTGATTAGGATTCTTGATTACCTTTCAGTTGTTATTTATTTGTTTCATTCTAATCAATCCTAACATGAACTCATTAGTGATGTAGAGATAACTTCTTCTCCTAGTAAGTCACCATTGTTGGCAGCCCTACATGTTTTTTCTATTTTAAATGACAAATGACACCTCTTGTAGCTGCCTACGCCTCATCCTGTAAATATTACTATTCAAGGGTGATTATTCGGTTATAAAAAAAAAAAAGATGTTTGATTATTCATGTTTTATTTTTATCTTGAGTTTTCATGCTTCATTCATGACTGAAAGCATAAATCAAGCATTAAAACTTAATTTCACATTTTAACTCTATCCAAAACATGGTTTTTAAAAGGTTCAATGTGCTTACATCGACCTCACGTCTCTTACTTGAATGATTTTTCTTTTTTGAGTTGATCAAATAACGATATAATGCTTATGTTGATTTACTTTTGAACTGTAAGCTTATCTATTTGGATCCTTTGAAAATCAACTATTATACCAAAAATGGATCTGCATCTGGATTGTAAAAATGTATCCATTCCTAACCTTTTCAAATCGATTATACCCATCACACAATGTGGGAATTAAACACGCTAGAATCGTATCTTGTACTTCGTTTTGGCTGGCAGAATGAGTTGACAGGCCTCTCATTTTGAGTTAAGAGTTTGGTAGTGTGATGTATTCAAAGCTTTCATTACCAGGAGTGTGCAAACCTCATAGCTGAGACCTCCATATGTATGCTTTGATCACACAGGTTCTCTACTTGTTTTATTTTCATGGTATCCACTCAAACTTATCCCTCTTACCACTATCATCTAAACACATAGTTAGTTCAAATCGCCCTTGTTACAGTCTATTCGATCTAATAATGGCCCCTGTCATCCGAGTAGATCCGAATGACTTGCAAACATTGTTGCTTCATGATGATGCAAGTGAGGATCTGGAAAACCAAGGTTGGGATATGTTTATTAATAAGTTCCAGGGTTATAACCTGCAAGTGGCCAAAGAATTATCCCTAAAATTTGATGGATAAAGAGAAAAATTTGGTGATATTAAGTTGGAGGTCACCGAAGATTTTTTGAGTGAAGCAACATGGCTCCCTCTCACTGGTCAAAAGTGGTTTAAGAATTCCAAATTAGATGAAGTACCTTGGAGTATTTTCGTCACCTCCATAAATATTGACTGTTGTGACAAAGGTATTCTAGTCTCCCTGCCCAAGGTTAGATGGCATGGTCCGTTAGCATTTTTAAGACAATTTATTACCTATGAAGGTCATTATGGCCCAGTTTTCCTTTACCATGTGCAATTTCTAATGCATTTTATTTGCTTCCATTTAAATATGTCATTTTACTTGCTAAGAAGTATGTACAAAATGTCAAAAAGATATAAGAGGAAGAATATTGACGCTAGCCTCTTTCACCATGGTTTAATTAAAATATTGTTTGTTCATCATTTGAAAACCCTGGGTGATGATTGGGATGGGTTCTTAGCTCTAAATGGTTTTGTTGCAGCAATTCCTGTAGAAATCGTTGTGATGGATAAGCCTATGATAGAAAAACCTCTTGATTTCTCAAGTGGCAAGCCAAAAATTTTGGATGAAAACCCTCGTGAAAAAGCATTGCCCAATCAAATTTTATGAGAGCAACAAGGTATTATTTATGAGTTTATAGAAACTTTTGTGCATGAACCGATTTTCTTCCCTAACCCTACTATAAAATCCGACAGTAAAAACCCTCACAAACAGTAAAAAAGGAATCAAGCAATGTTAGGGATTCGTAATAAGAGGGTTGGTCGACTCATTTCAAGGAGTCTACGTAATCGATCCAAGCCTCATGTGAGCTCGATCGATTCGATCAAGATCTAGGAGGATTCAAACTTCGATATTGAAAGGTTTCTAGCAGAGGAAGATCCAAATTGTCCCAAACCAGATCCTAATCAACCATTCGATTATGTCAATAATCTCCCATCGTGTCTAAAATATAAAAAGGGGTTTACTGGTATTAATCCCAGTCAAAGGCTTACAATGGGTAGCGTTGAAGTTCTGACACCCAATTATAAACTTCCTCAACAGATCTCCCCTGTTGTGCATTGCGAAGTCTGCTTGAATTTCACAGGGAAGTACTATGCAAATATCCCCATTCTCCAAGAAAGGATCAAATCTCTCACGACTCACAATGAATCATTGGCAAATTAAAACAAGGAAATATAGGAAAATGTATAGAGACAAGCGAAGCGTCTAAAAAGGACATGCAATGTTGTTATAAAAAATGTTGATAGTGTAAAGGTCGTAATAAATTCTGAGATATCTTGATCCATTTTTTGTTATTGGTTAAATGGTAAGTTGGCTCTTATTACAACCAATTTTTTTTTTTCTAATCAAATTGGATCAACTTGGATTTTTTTTACCAATAATAAGACTGGATACATAATCGAGAGATTTTGTAGCCAAGTCATTTTTCATATAAAATTTAGAAATTGTTAGTTAAAAAAATATTTAACTTGCTCTCATTTCGTGTTTTCAGGACATGGTATATCTGATGCTAATATTATGGGATGGAACATGCTTGACTTAGTTGATTAGCTACCTCCTTTTGTTTATTTTGTAAATAGAAAAAAACTTTCATAAATTGTGAAGATATAATTTGAACATGATGGATCTAGGTCCTCTATATTTGTAATGTTTAGATCTTTTGATATATGATCCTATATTAGAAGATAGGAAGTTTAGATTTCATAAGCTCTTTAAATACTCTATATTTTGTAAAGGAAATCATCTTGGCCAAGAGCAGAAGATGGACGCATGATTCCAAGACATAATGAAACATGATATGGCATTTTGGCTTTAGCCTTTTGTAAATGATGTTTTCATTCATGTTTTGTTAATCCCGGTATATTAATTGGTCTGGTAGATTTAGACTCACTTATCTATTATGTTTGGGATAGTTATGTTATAAATATCGTCTATAATTTGTTTCTCTAGATATAAACACTATGATCATATCTCAATTTCGAATGATAGGATTTATCTTCAAATTTTAATTCAATGATGAAATGCAATAAGTTACACTCAAATTTATCTTGCTTTAATTATTTGCGATCATAAGATCATAGGGTTCAATTTATGTGTCCTTCTCTGTCATTAAACCTCAACTGCCAATACATGTTTTGAATTTATTTAAAATAGTCATAAAGTCTATTGCAAATTTATCTCATAGGCATCGCAGTTGGATGTTCTTCACTCATACAGACACTTGGATACATCTCACAAACTAACAACATGTTAGCTTCTTTGTCTTTCTAATTTCTATCATTTACATATTATTGAAACCTAAATGATTGGTTTAGCTTTTGACTACCTTCACATCCGTGTTTCATAGTTTATTCAATTCAAAATTAGTTATATTTATTAAAAGAGAACATAAAATATTTTAATGTTCTTTCTTTATCTTCTTCTTAAAAGAAATTATTTTCACATTGATTTCGTAAGTTTCGATTAAAAATTGCAATTTTTAAATGATGTACATAAGTGAGATTTGTATATTTTCTTCTTAAATACACCTACAATAGTTATATTAGAGCATATGTACATATATAATATATAGTTGTTAGCATTAGTTTACTTATTCCTTTCTTTTCATTTTATTTTTAAGATTTTAGAATGGCTAACAGAGCCATTAAAATCGTCAAAACGAGTTACACCAAATGGCTTGGGTTACTTAGAAAACCCTGGACCAGACCCGTTCTTCCAGTTGATGGACGGTCATTTTCACCCGTCAACAAAATTAGAAATAATGGATTTAGAATTTTGAACTAAATTAGTAAGATTGTTTTTGAAATTGGGGAGTTAGAGAATGGCTTGGTTCACTACTTTGAATGTATATATTCACCATTTTTGTGATAAATTTATCATGATAAACTATATAAAAACAAATTTACATAAACTTGTAGAAGCAAATCTTTGATGTCTTAGACTTGGATTCCTTACATTATTTCTATTAGTATTATTTATAACTTGTATTAAAATATAAGGTTATTAAGGTTATTTAATGGCATTAATATTGTGTCTCTTACTATTATTAATCAATTTAATCATAATTTAACATACTAACTAGTGTTGAGTTAGTATATTGGTAGAAGGTTGGCAGAATTTTAGAGTGACCTATATAAAAGTTATTTAATGACATAATATCAATGTGTTTCTTACTATTATAACAATTTTAGTTATAGACACAGTAAGTAATATTTTCTATATTGAGAATTATATTTTATTATATTAGGAGGTTGACAACATTTTATAGTCAACAAAGGAAAATATTATATGTTAGTTACTATGTATTAAGCTTACTTGACACAATCAAAGTAAATTATAAATTAGAATAACAACATAGTTTGTTTCTATTATTATTATGTATATTTTCTATTGAAATCTAAGTTGATCAAGGATTACATTATGAATAATATATTTGTAAGAAATTTATCACATATACATTTATTTAATGGCATTTATAATTAATGGTCATTACTATTATATTATTTTTTTGTGACTAAGATAATCAACAACTAGTTGGGAATGTAGTCACGTGAAAATGGGTCGTGTTATCCAACTGCCACCACTATAACCTCCAGGCATGCCAACACGACCCCTCATGTGGCACACAAGGTAATTCATGGTTTTAGACTCATGAATTTACATAACAGAGTGCCTTAATAGTATACTCCATCACCTAGTATTATACACCCGAAGGGCTATTTCTATTACTATTATTAACCTAGATTTTTGTTATAATTTAATATTATAGTAACTACCATGTCTCAACATTGAGTTACTATAGTAAGTCTAGGAGATTAGCACCATCTTTGAGTGACCTATAAAGATATTGAATGACATAATACCAATGTGTTTTTTATTATAACAATTTTATTTATTGTCATAGTAACTAACATTATCTCTGTTGAGTACTATATTTTATTATAGGAAGTTTGCACCATTTTAAAGTCCAGAAGAGAAAATATTTCATTATTAAGTCTAGGTTTACCCTTGTAATGATCAAAATAAATTATAAATTAGAATAGCAACAAAATTTATCTCAATATTATTTATATTTTTGTATTAAAATCTAAGTAACTTATCGAGGTTTACTTCATGAATAATAGATTAATATACAAGATATTTCTTACGTATAAAGTTATTTAATGAAATTGACGCTAACATTGTCTTCAATACGAGTACTATATTTTATTATAGGAAGTTAACATAATTTTAAAGTCCATAAGATAAAATATTTCATTATTAAGTCTAGGTTTACCCTTGTAATGATCAAAATAAATTATGAATTAGAATAACAACAAAATTTATTTATATCACTATTTATATTTTTGTATTAAAACTAACGCAGACATCACCTCTGCCTCAACAAAGCCTTTGCGTTGACCTCCCATTCTTAATGGATCATTCTAACTTCACCTTCGATCCGAAGTGGCTCTTTCAATTCCTCACTAGAATATCTGTTAAAAAACCAATTCACAGGTCCTCCCTTTTCCCCTGTCACAGCTTTTGCGCATACCTGGTCTCTTCTCGACTGAAATTTTGGGTTTCAGGGTTTCGCGATCCCCGTTGTCGAGAACCTCAACCTTCTCGATCCCCTGATATCCGATATGTTGATATACCGAAACGGATCTAACTTCGGCTAGCCCCCCTGGGCTATACCTTTGGTCCACATGACCTTCCCTTATATGACCGCGGTCCCTTTCGGGGTTTCGCAACTCAAGCGCTCGACCTATGGGTCTCTTGACTCCAAAATTTTTGAGTCCCCAAGCGCTGAGATGCCCTTCACTTTCGGGATCCTCCCCTGGAATCCTATGTTGTTGCCATGCGTCCCCTCGAGATGGACGGTCCTCCTCACTTCACGGTTTTGGGAACTAAAATGCTTATGGGTTCTTTCCCCTGGAACTCCCAAAGTTATGATTCCCGACCTCTTATATGCTGAAATGACATCAGCCAACCCCACATCGGAGCCTTTCACCTTATTAAGGTTTCAGACTTCACAGTTCTGAAATGTATGTGCTTCCTGTCTTCAGGATTTGCGAAATGTTGAATCCTAAAATGCCGACGGCTTCCGATCTCCCCCACGTGTCCCAACCAATGGACAGTCCTCAATCATTCACGATTTTGTGAAGTCAAATGTAGATGTCCTCATGTCCTCCTAAACCCCAAAAATCCGACATGAAAAGTGCCAACGGACTCTTAATTGTCGCCACCTGTCTCAACTGACAGATGATCCCGATTCAGTCTCGAGATTTCATGACTTGTGATTCCCCGATGTCGCAGTTTCTCTGTCAACTTAAAACCCCAGTAGTCGAAATACTGACGGGTGCTTGATCTCCACCACATGTCCCAACAGATGGATGGTCCAGATCAAGATTGGGGTTTTCACTATGAAGTAACCCGATCTCCTGTCCTCTAGACTTCCAATATCCTGAATTTTGAAGTTCCGATATCCTGACGCCTTTCGAGACCTTCACTCTGCCTACGAGAGTTTAACCCTCATGCAACTCCAGTCAGATCCTATGGCTGACGGGTAACTAGGTGAGGATCCAATGCCTCATGATCTCCTAATCTTGGAACTCTGGAAACAGTCGTAACCTCCTTCCTTCTCTATCAAATCATACGGTTGGCAGGATTTCGCTAATTCTCTATGAAGAATTTTGGTCGTTCGTCTCTTGCCTTCGATGACTTTGCATGTTCGAATCCCTCTAAGGGTTTCCATGACTTGAAGTCTTTCAAGAAACTCCTGCAAGCACTCTTTTCGGCCAACCTTCAAGCATTTTGGTGTTGAACACCTTCGACCCCGCGCACTCCTTGCAGTAGCAGTCCTTTAATATTTTCTTGGGTTTCAAACCCTAGATTCAAGCTTGGTCTATGCACACATTGCACAAATCCTGTGCCTAACTACACCTTTGAGGAAATGAGAACAAGAGATAACTTATTTGAGCCTTCAGAGATAAGACCTCTCAACTCTTTTGTCAATGCACTCCTTGCGGACAATTCAACTGCACTCCTTGCAGGAACCCTCGCTCATATAGAGAAACAATTGAAACTCATTTCCTAACTCTTTCTCTCTCAGAATTCAAACATTTAACAAGAAATCATCCATACACAGCATAGAAAGAAAATTTATAACAGAAAGATAAAAATTATGAACATACCATTCAACATACACATACAAGAAACAACTACAACGCCATGAATATGAATTAAGACTTATTCTATTAACTTAATCTCTATACATGGGTGTTTTTCAATTATAGTTTCTTTTTTCCAACTCTGTATTCTCTCTCCTCCTTGGTAATGTTCTTCACTACTACTTCTACAATATTAAAATGAGGGTGTCTATATCCATTTTCCCTCCACTCCTAAAACTATCTAATCTGAGAATTCAAAGCTAGCTACTAACATAAATGCCTTCTTAGTCCTTCATACGAGAGCGGGTCACTCAAGGTATGATTAAAATCTATAAGTACACCTCTCCTTAATTGTTACATTTACATTTGGTGCATCTATCTTCAAAAGTTTTTTACACAATTTATCATGTGTCTAAAATGTATTGCACTTGCCCCATGCTTGCTTGACATTGGCAATGCTCCTGCATCATACTCCCTCGCTTGAAAATTTTTCATGGTCTCCTGTCCATGAGCTCTCGCATGGTCTGTCCATGCTTCTGAATGTCTACTTCATTCTCCTAGATAGCATCTTCAACTAGATGTCCTTTGCACTTGATCAAGTATTCAAAGTATTGTTTTCTTCTGGTCTTCTTGCTAATTCTTTTGTCTAGTATGCTTTCCATCTGTGGATTCTCTGCAAAAGGCATCTGCTTTGTCCACTGGATCTCTAGTTGTTCATCACTTGTTCTTGCTTCCTTAGTTTTGTATGGGTACAAATCCGAGACATTGAATATCAGAGAAATTCCGATCCCATCAGGTAATTCAATCTCATAAGCATTTGCCCCAAATTTGTTCAAGACCTTACATGGTCCGATCTTCTTCATCTTCAGTTTGTTATATGTCCCCTTTGGGAACCTTTCCTTTATCAGATGTGCCAGAATCAAATCACCAACCTCAAAATGGAGTTGTCTCTTGTGTTGATCTGCTCTTCGCTTATACTCCTGGCTTGAGTTATATAAACGCTCCTTCACCTGGATGTGAAGTTATTTCATCGCCTCTACGAAATCTTCTGCATTAGCACTCCTAGTCACAATCTATTATGAATCCCTTAGCTCAGAAATTCCTCTCATTTGCATGCCATAAACAATTTAAAATGGAATTTTTTCCTGTGCTTCTGTTAACTGAGTCATTATAAGCAAACTCTACCTGTCGTAATATGTTGTCCCATTGGCTGTGATGTTCTGTCATCAAGCTCCTCAACAAGTCTCCTAAACTCATGTTTACCACTTCTGTCTATCCATCCGTCTGAGGATGATAAGCCAATATGAATGACAATTTAGTTCCTATATTCTTCCATAAGGTCCTCCAAAAGTGTCCTATGAAGTGAGTGTCTCGATCCGAAACTATGCTCCTTGGTAATCCATGAAGTCGAATGACCTCTTTGAAAAATAGATTCGCAATGTGATTTGTGTCACTGGTTTTCTGACATGGAATAAAGTGTGCCATTTTGGAAAATCTATCCACCACCACAAAGAATGAGTCAAACCCTCTTTGTTTTCTTGGCAACCCCAATATGAAATCCATGCTGACTGCATCCCATGGCCTCTCGGGTATTGGCAATGGTTGATAAAATCTTGCATTTTGTCTCTTTCCTTTCGAATGATGGAAAATTCTACATCTGTCCAAGAATATCTTGACATCTGCTCGCATTCCTGGCCAAAAATATGACTCATTCAATTTTGCAAATGTATTTTCGTGACCAAAGTGCCCGACCAATCCTCCACTATGTTTTTATTTCAGTAAATTCTCCCTCATGGAGAATTTTGGAATACAAAGTTGATTACCTTTAAACAACAATCCTTCCCGAATCATGTATTCTATCCATTGGCTTCTATCTCTGAGAATTGGATTCTCAGCTGCTTCATATGCCTTCTTAAAATCTGGATCATCTCTATACATGTTCCTGAGATCATCAAAACCCAGTGTTTTAACTTTGAACTCCTACAACAGCAAACATTTCCTGCTCAAAGGATCAACAACCTTGTTAGCGGTTCTAGAAATATGCTTAGTTACAAAAGTAAAGTTTTTCATGTATTCAACCCATTTTACATGTCTTTGATTCAACTTTTCCTATTGAGTCACAAATTGGAGTGCATGATGGTCACTGTATAAGACAAACTCCTTCGGGATCAAATAGTGTGTCCACTTCTTCAATGCCTGAATGATAGCATAGAAATCCTTGTCATATGTGGAGTACTTCACCTTCACTTCATTCAACTTATCGTTGAAGTATGCTATCAGCCTGCCTTCTTGACTCAAGACTGCCCCTATTGCAAATCCACTTGCATCGCATTTCACTTGAAATGTCTTTTGGAAATCACGCAACACCAAAATTGGTTGTTCTATGATTTTCCTCTTCAACAGATTAAAAATCTTCTCAGCCTCTTCTGTCCAGTGAAAATATTTGTGTCTTTTCTTCACTGTTTCCATCATTAGTGCACTAATTCCACTAAAATTCTTGATGAACTTCTGGTAGAAACTAGCCAATCTATGAAAACTTCTCACCTCAAATATCCTCTTCAGTGATGGCCAATTCTTGATCACCTCTAGCTTATCTGGATCCATCCTCAATTTATCTGCAGAAATAACAAAACCCAAATAGATGAGTATTTTCTTCATGAATGAGGATTTCTTCATGTATATCAGCATCTTCTCTTGCTATAATCTCTTCATCACTATAGCTAAGTGTTTTAGATGTTCTTCCTCTGTTTTACTGAAGATCAGTATATCATCCAGATACACAATGACAATTTTTCCGATGAATTCCTTAAGTACTTCATTCATCAACCTTATGAAGGTACTTGGCAGGTTCCTTAAACCAAATGACATAACAAGACATTCATACAACCCTTCGTTAGTCTTGAAGGTTGTTTTCCATTCATCACCTTCCCTCATACAAATCTGGTGATATCCACTTTTCAAATCAATCTTCGAAAAAAAATTTGCTCCACTTAAGAAATCCATCAGATCATCCATCCTTGGCAATGGAAATCTGTACCTGATGGTTATCTTGTTGATTTCCCTTGAATCAATACACATCCTCCAGCCTCTGTCTTTCTTTGGACTGAGTACTGTTGGAACAACACATGGACTCAAGTTTTCTCTAACCAACCCTTTATCCAACAAATCCTGGACTTGTCTTTTGACATATTCATTCTCCTGTGGCATTAATTTGTACGTTTCTTTGTTTGGTAAATGGGATCCAGGTATGAGATCAATATGATGACTCACACTTCTGATTGATGGCAACGAACAGGGTAGTTAGTCCACTACTATGTCAGTGAACTCTTCCAACAGTTCCTAAACCTCTTCTGGTAGATCATCTACCCTTGTGCTGGTTAAAAAAATTCTAGGCTTCCTGACCACAATGAATTGTGGATCCTCCTTCTTCTTGACCCTTGTAATAAGTTCCTTCCCGCTCATGAGAAGTACAGTGTTACTTACTTCAAGTTCCACTTCCTTATCTTTGATTGGAAGAAACATGTGAGTTCTCCCATTCTTCTATAGAGTGTATGTGTTCATCCTCCCATCATGAATCAATTTTTTGTCATATTGCCACGGTCTACCCAACAATAGATGACAAACATCCATGGGAATAACATCACAGAGTATCTTATCATTATATCCTCCTATCTTAAATTCAACTAAACATTGTTTAGTGACATTTACCTGATGTCCTTTTTGTATCCATGAAACTCTATATGGACTTGGAAGTTCAGTCGTCTCTAGCTCCAGCTTTTCTACCATCTCCACTGAAACAAGATTATCTGTGCTACCACTATCCATAATGACCTTGCATACCCTATCCTTGGTTTTGCAAGCAGTCAAAAAAAGTCTGTTTCTTTGTACTAGATTTTCCACCTCCTTCTCTGGTGTTAAGAGAACTTTTCGCATCATCAACGATCTTCCACCTTCAACATCCTCCTTCTCAACATTTCACCTCTGTTTTTGAGAGATGTGAGTCTCTCCACTCTCTTTGTTCTTGTCTGGACATTCATAAGATTTGTGTCCATTTTTTCCACACGTGAAGCACTTTATTACTCCACCTCTTCCTCTTCCTCTACCTCTAGTATGAGGAAAAATATTATTATCAACATAATCTCCTCTTTTTTTGGTATGCTTCCCTCTCTGTTCAGAATATTACCCTCATTGTGAGGTTCCACCTCTTTCATTTGGAGTCTGAGGTTTCTTCCATTCCTCCTTGGATTTATAATTTTTATCTTGGATAAATGATTTTCCCCTGGCTTGACTTCTGCCTCGGCCTCTTTTACCTTGCTTTCAGCTCAGCTTCTCCTCAGCCTTTAGAGCCATCTGATAAGAATCTTCCACTGTCTGGATGGTTACCATGCTCATCTCATATTGAATGTCGTATCTCAAGCCATTCATGTACCTGACAACCTTTTCATCATCGCTTTCCCAATAACCTGCCCTGATGTTCAGCCTGTAAAATTCTTCAGTATATTCCTTCACTGTCATCATCTTCTGTCTCAAATTTTGCATTCTTCGAAATAGAGTAATCTGGTAATCCCTGGGAATGAATTTCTCCTTCATCTTCACGATCATCCTATCCCAACTCTTGATTTTCTGCTTGCCTTTGCAGTGTCTGTCAGCTTGTAGTTCATCCCACCACAATGTTGCATGTCCTTTCAACCTTGTGATGGCATGTTTGACCTTCTTGTCTTCCTCGACATCTTCATAGTCGAAATAAGTGTCCAAAGATCTAATTCAGTCTAGAAGCTCTTCATCATCCAGGTTTCCCTCATAAACTGGGATGTCCATTTTTTTCCTTGCACCCATCCTTATGACAGCTCTAATCAAGCATTCATTTGCAGCATCTTCCACTGAAACTTCTTCTTCGTCATGTTCAATTTCATTTTCACTTTCGGAATCACTAAGATCCCCAATATCGACGGTGCGTCTCTATGTTGTCTCCATGTCCTCAAGTCTGGCACATAAATCACACATTTCTCTTGCCATGGCTAAGTCCGGCATCTGCCTACCTCTTCTTCTTGGTATTTCCCTCTCCTCTGGTGGATCAAGTGTTTTCCTATCCCTTCTTCTTGGCGACATGGTGAATTTTCCTTTTCATTGCTACAGAAAGTGAAGAACCCTTTCTATGCTTTGATACCAAACCTGATGCAAATGTCACCTCTGCCTCAGCAAAGCCTTTGCACTGACTTCCCGATATTAATGGATCGTTATAATTTCACCTTCAAGCTAAAGTGGCTCTTTCAATTCCTCACTAGCATCTCTGTTAAAAATCTAATTCACAGGTCCTCCCTTTTCCCCTGTCACAGCTTCTACGCATACCTGGTCTCTTCCCGATTGAAATTTTAGGTTTTAGGGTTTTGTGATCCCCGTTGTCGAGAACCTCAACCTTCTTGATCCCCCAATCTTTGATATGCTGATATAACGAAACGGCTCTAACTTTGGATAGCCCCCCTGGGCTATACCTTTGGTCCACATGACCTTCCCTTATATGACCGTGGTCCCTTTTGGGGTTTCACGACTCAAGCACCCGACCTCTGGGTCTCTCGACTCCCAAATTGTCAAGTCCCCAAGTGCTGAGATTCCCTTCCCTTTCAGGATCCTCCCCGGGACTCCTAGGTTGTTGCCACGCGTCCCCTCGAGATGGATGGTCCTCGTCACTTCACGATTTCAGGAACTAAAATGCTTATGGGTTCTTTCCCCCGGAACTCCCAAAATTCTGATTCCTGGCCTTTTATATGCTAAAATGACGTTAGCTAGCCCGACACCAGGGCTTTCCACCTTATCGGGGTTTTAGACTTCACAATTCTTAAATGTGTGTGCTTCATGTCTTCAAGATTCGCGAAACGTTGAATCCCTAAATGCGGACGACTTCCAATCTCCACCACATGTCTGAACCGATGGAAAATCCTCGATCATTTGTGATTTCACAAAGTCAAATGTTGATGTCCTCCTGTCCTCCTGAACCCTAAAAATACGACATGCAAAGTGTCGATGGGCTCTTGATTTTCGCCCCTATCTCAACTGACGGACGATCCTGATTCAGTCTCGGGATTTCACGACTTGCGATTCCCCGATGTCGTAGTTTCTCTATCAACTTAAAACCCTGGTAGCCAAAATACCGACAGGTGCTTGATCTTTTCCATGAGTCCCAACAGATGGATGGTTCAGATCAAGATCAGGGTTTTCACTATGAAGTGACTCAATCTCCTGTCCTCTAGACTTCCGATATCCCGAATTCTGAAATTTCAATATCCCGATGCCTTTCGGGACCTTCACTTTGTCTACGAGAGTTTAACCCTCATGCAACTCCAGTCAGATCCTATAGCTGACGAGTAACTAGGTGAGGATCCAATGGCTCACGATCTCCTAACCTTGGAACTCTGGAAACAGCCATAACCTCCTTGCTTATTTATCAAATCGGATGGCTGGCAGGATTTCACTAATTCTCTACGAATAATTTTGATCGTTCGTCTCTTCCCTTTGACGACTTTGTAGGTTCAAATCCATCTGAGGGTTTCCACGACTTTGAGTCGTTCAGGAAAATCCTGCACGCATTCCTTGCGGCCAACCTTCAAGCATTCTGGTGTTGAACACCTTCAACCCCGCGCACTCCTTGCAGCAACAGTCCTTCAATAGTTTCTTAGGTTTCAAACCCTGGATTTAAGCTTGGTCTATGCACACATTGCATGACTCCTATGCCTAATTTCACCTTTGAGGAAATGAGAACAAGAGCTAACTTATCTGAGCCTTCAGAGATAAGACCTCTAAACCCTTTTGTCAACACACTCCTTGCAAACAATTCAACTGCACTCTTTGCAGGAACCCTCTCTCAGATAGAGAAAAAATTGAAACTCATTTCCTAACTCTTTCTCTCTTAGACTTCAAACATTTAACAAGAAATCATCCATACACAGCATAGAAAGAAAATGTATAATAGAAAAAGAAAAATTATGAACATACCATTCAACATACACATACAAGAAACAACTACAACGCCATGAATTTGAATTAAGACTTCTTCTATTAACTTAATCTCTGTACATGGGTATTTTTCAATTACAGTTTCTTTGTTCCAGCTCTGTATGCTCTCTCCTCCTTGGTAATGTTCTTCACTACTACTTCTACAATATTACAATGAGGGTGTCTATATCCATTTTCCCTCCACTCCTAAAACTGTCTAATCTGAGAATTCAAAGCTACCTACTAACATAAATTCCTTCTTAGTCCTTCAGACGAGAGCGGGTCGCTCAAGGTATGATTACAATCTATAAGTATGCCTCTCCTTAACTGTTACATTTACGTTTGGCGCATCTATCTTCAAAAAAATTTTAAACAATTTATCATGTGTCTAAAATGTATTGTGCTTGCCCCACGCTCGCTTGACATTGGCGATGCTCCTGCATAAAAAATCTAAGTAATTTATCAAGGTTTACTTCAACAATAATATAATAATATACCAAAAAAATCTTACCTATAAAGTTACTTAATGACATTGATGTTATTTTCACAATCAAAATCAATTAATAATTAGAATAGTACAATTTGAATTTTTTCAAATACCAAAGTAAAGATGGAAAAGAACACATTAATATTCCTCTAAAAATTAGATTCCTTACATAATTTATGTTATCATTAATATTTTTATTTCTTTATTATAGTAAAGTTTACCAAAAATTGACATGAATAATAGTTTGTGAAAGAAATTTCTTACCTATAAATTTGTTTAACGACATAGTAATTGTATTTGTTACTATTATTAACCATTTTGATAATTGACACTAACTATTTTATCTAAGTTGGGTATAATGTTCACACCGTTTTAGAATTTGGAAGTTGTTTGATTGTCAAAATCAAATATAATAAGGAATGTTTGGGAAAACTCACTTCAAACTATATTGCAAGACTTGTCTAATATTTATTCATGAAGTGTTTAAACTTTTCACATTGAAAAAAATACTAATTAGTTACTTCAATATGGTTTTAATATACCAATTCTAGATAATGTTTTTAAGTGCATTATTGGATTTGATTATTCAAGGTTCATATAGCGAGAAGTTATATTGATCCAAAAAAAGCATTGAAAAGTTAAATCTCGAATGGTGTTATGTAATTTTCATAACACGTTGTCACATGAATACATTGAAGTTGAACCAAAATTTGCATATATGTATTAAATAATATAAAACTCCTCAAAAAATAATATGAAGAGAATATTTTCCCGGATGGGATGCCACGTTGCGCAGAGAGGCCACATCGCCTGTCCCAGACCCAAGCCATTAATATGGAAGGTCGACACCCTTCCCCTCACCATTAAATGGAAGGAGGCCATTACTGCTCGACTAGAAGAGGAGGAGAGTTCCTTCACGCGAGTAGAATGGTCGCCATAAGGTGTAATGGCAGTGGGAATATCAGTACAGAGGTCATTTCTGGCCTCAATATTATCCTCCCGCTTAGACGAGGATGAATCCATCTTTCCTTTGCGCTCCACTAACTCAGATGCTCTGAGAAATGGTGCTACATCCAGTTGGATCTCAACGGTCTTACCCTACACATTAGCACCCTATATGACCCTTTCATTCCAAGGAAAAGAGGCAAGCCACGAAGAGGCACGGCCCTACCCGATACATTTTTTATGCTAGACAATGAAGGGCATAGAGACTAGAGCACGCCATGTCCATATCCTAGACTCAGCGATGGGAGAAGCCCGGAATGACACCAATGGAATACGTGGAGGGGGGGACTCCAGAGTAACCTATCCAAGTCCCTCTAGAATCCCTCCTCTTCATAGTACCAGATAATTAGTAGCCCCCCAACCATATCCCATCAAGAACAAGTGCTCCAACCATTATCCAGCAAGCACATAAAGCTAGGGAAGAGACTACTTGCATAACTGAGGATTAATTCCTAGAGAAATTCCTCCACTTAGACCCTTTGAACACAATTCAAACCAAGGACTCTGCAGCAGCGGAGCTCGGATTAGTGGAGACTATGGAAGTGGCTCAAGCGGACTCAGGCAAGGCGGAGATAGTCTTAGGCATGGAGGTGGAGGGTGGCCCAGTCTGGGTTCCTCCACCACTCTCAACACTCCAAGATTTCGGCCAGGAACCACCACCCCTCTTCCATCTAGAGAATCTTGCGCTAGTATTTGAGCTTAGAAGCCACATGGATGATCAAATTCATCGGGACACCCTCATGCATCAACAAATCGACATGCTTTACAAGGCCTACTCAAATGCACTAGCATCCCAATGTTGTCTAACATGCGTGAGCCCATTCATGCTTCATCCCAAGGATGACCCCCTCAGAGGTGATCTAAGCGACATGACCTCAGGTGATAATGGGTAATCTACTTGCTTTGGCTATCACGAGCATTCTCAGCTCGACTCCTTGCACTACTATAGTGCAGTTTTATAGTTATGTCTTTTGTTTTTTGTTTATGTCTTTTGTCTGTCTTAGTTTCCTAGAACAGTGCTACAAAGACTTAAATCCATGACCTTCTCTGATTTCCATTTAGCAGGGTAGATAAAGGATTTCCATTTTGAACAATGGCATCACAGTCTTCCACCTGTTCTAGTTTCGGCTAATTTGGCAGAACAACTGGCAGACTGTAGCCATGTGGCTTTTTTGTACTATAAAAGTAATATAATATGAATTTCCCCCTTTTTTATTCACAAAAAAAATATGAAGAGAATATTTGATATACAACCAACATTTAAAAATGTATCTTCATGTATATTAGTAGATCCTTCAAAGGAAAAAATTACATTCATGAATCATATCCACATGATCTCATGGTATTCGTTCATGTAGATCAATTACAAATTCTACACCACATTTGTTTATGTTTGTATTCTTATAATCTTCTTTTTTTGGCATCCATGCCCAACTATGGTATTAATTGGAATAGATCCAAGGTCTATGTCATTAGGATTTGATACTGAATATTGTTATGATATTTTTCCCTTGTATTTCCCTTAACTAGGCTTCCACCATGAACATTTGCATGAAGAGTCTCACTTTGATTGTATTGGAAGATATTCAACGTGGCTTTTTCCATCCAAATCATCTCCCATTCAATCTCATTTCCTAATATAACTAGCAACATCTTTCCTTTCTCAACATCAATCATAGGATTGAATGTTGTCTTTGGATTTTTGCACTTGGGTCCAACATATACTAGTGAATTACAGTTAGCATTGACAATTTGCCTTGCCTTGGGAAAACACTCCTTAGAATATGAATCACTTCCTTCCACTATTGTATGATCATTGTACATTTCATCTAATGTATCAAGACCTCTTTCCCAATACTCTACTCTATTTTTCCATTCCTCTATAACAATTGGTGAATCGTCATTGTCGATAATGTCTTTCCACATTTTTATGTATGATTTTATTCCTTCCTTTATTTCATTTAAAGAGACATCATTATCTTTGGGACATAAGAAAGATTTCTTAATTGTGGAAAATTTAGGTGGACCTTCCTCATCTATATTCCACAACTCAAGTGCTTATGACCACTCAATATCTTTGATGGATTCTTTGTACCTTAGTACTGGAACATCATTGAGTACAAGAAATTGGAAGTACTAGACATTAAGATGTCTGACTAGTGCATTTTTTTCTTCCTTGATGTATCCTTTAAGGAAACTTTTGAATTCATACACCTTGTCAATCAGTGTAGGTGGAAAGACTCATTTTTCTTCAATCGTGTGATATGTATCCATCATATCAGGTAAATAATATATCTATTTAATTTTCAAGTTGGAAGAAATTCTTCAGTAGGTTCCATCTATGTCTCCATGATTGTGTCCCATAAGAAAGAACCCAACCTCAATAGTGATGAAGACGTGAAGTGCAGTTAAAAGTGATAGAAACATGAAAAGATAACAATTCTTATTATCACTTGTTGCATTGTCCAACTGTAACAACAAATGTGGAGGAAGAGGCTTAAAAACAACATTATGATTTTTATATCTTCCATGAGATAGAAAATCATCCTTGTACACTCCACATTTTGAGTAAATACAATTTTCTAGTAATGCATTTGAGAGTGGGTTTCTAGAACTTCCAATCTCATAGAGAAAATCACCATACATATCAAGGTGTGCGTCTTGAAAGTCCCTCAAGAACTTTTCAACGGATGTAATGGTAAATTGTGATCCCATATGTACAAATGGTAGGGAGAAATGAAGAAAACCTATTGTCTTAGGCCCATGTGTTAGCATACAAGTCAAGGACAAACCCAAGTTTGTTCCTACAATAGATTTCAGTTTGACACATAGTCTTGGGATTGAAGTCTTTGTTTTATCCATTATCATGGATACTACTCAAATACGCCTTTGGAAACCACCCTGACATAATTATGTGGGAATAGTATAAATATCTTCCACACATAACAATATTGTTATGATTATTCAATCTACCTCGTGCCTTTTCTTCCAACTCTTTTGTAGTTGTTGACTTCATCTGTTCTTTCGACACAATGCATTCACTACATTTACTAAAGTTGGTATTCTTTGAGAATGCCACATCTCAAAAATGAGTATTCCAGATATTTCTCATTGTTGGTTGTGATATTGATGGGTATTTGAGCTTTTTAAGAGCCTCGTTGATCTCATTTAACAAAGAACTTTGTGTGTAAGTAGAAGGAAATAATGTTAAAAGATAAAACCTTACGTCTTCAACTTGATGTGTTTGGTTTGGTGAATAACCTAAATTATCCATTACAATTATGTGTAATATTTATATGGCTACCACAATATGTGAACGTGATTTGCATGTGTTTTTGTTACCATGAATGGTTTTGATGTGTCCATGTTGGAAATAATGTTGATAGTTATAGAAGGTTTTTTGAGGAATCTTATGTATCATTTACCATGCTTTCATACAAATAATATTGCCGTTGAATCTCATGTCCTTTACTTTTTTAACAATAGGAAGTAAGCCATGGCCATGGCTTTCTGACATGACTGCATTTGAAAGGATAGAATTCAAGACAAATTTCCTAATAACGTTTTTATTTATGTGTTCCATACCAATTCTAGCAACATAAATGACCTTCATATTCACAATGTTGAAGACAGTCTTGTTTACAACATTCATCCACTACCAAAATTCAGATTTCTTTCTCTTCATCTATCTTTGTTTGACATTTTGCAACTTTTTTTGTAGCCATAACTCATTTAATCCTTTTATATGGCCTCATTACATACATATCATTTGATTCTATCTATTTTTCATTATAAGGATCCCCATACCATTTTTTTAAGGGACTTGTGTCCTCTATCACATCCCATATCACCATTTCCTTGGGTGGCTCTTTGAAATTTTCCTTGACCCTTAACATCTCACCTTTGTTGTCCACAAAATTATTTATTGGCCATGTAACCAAATAGTGTATAGAGTTATTCCCAATCCTACATATTTAACAATTTCCATGTATCTCTTCCATGAAAACATCAAAGTCCATTTCACCTAGTGTTTCACCCTCAACCATGTCATCCTCGTGGAAATTAATTATCATTCCTTTCGTAATGCACATGCTTGTTTCCATGCATCCATGTGTAAGAGAAACCCTTGTACATGTGAATGTAACCCTATCTTGGTTAATATTTATGGGATGATCATGACAATGAGGTACCAAATATGATTCTAGACAAATCGCATAAGATTCCAATGCACCCCCTAATGTATGCTCAAATCATGTTGGATGTGGTAGAGGAGCATAATGTTTTAACGTCTTCTAAATTATAAACACTATGCATGGTTTATTCACCATACTTCCATCCAACTTATGACTACACTTTATATTGAATATGGAGCCCTGACCCACCTTCACACCACATTGAAAAACATCTTCCTTGTCTCCAATAGAAAATGCACAAGAATATTTTCACATGTACACCAAATTAAATAAACTTAGTATTTTCTAAAAAAAAAAACAATCAGTATACTACCAATAACACTTAATAGTATTTGCTAAAAAAAACATTTAGTATACTATCAATAACACTTAACACATCCTTTGATATTTTGATTTACCTATGTTGTCCCTCAAATCCATGATCTTCCATGGATGTATGTCCCCTTCATCAACATATTCCATAATCAATGTGGTTGAGTGACATCAAATATCAAAACTGTAGCATAGCCTGCATTAACCCTTTCTCCACCATAAAAAGTCCCAAAGTCTATAGATTCAACCCTTCCTAGCCCAATAGCTTGACCATTAATTAGGAGGTCAACATAGTCCCCTTTTGTCAAAATTATATTTTCCATTGTATCTCCTATGAATTGTTTAACAGGAAACTGAATTGTAATTTGTAATTAAGGTTAAACCATGTAAAGTGTCTCTTATTCTTTAGCAAAAGAACAACTTTCAAAAAAGAAATATAGTTGTAGTAATTAAAAATTGTATGGCAATGGTTTTGTCTACAATGAAAAACCTTTCCCCACCATCCACCAAAAGGCACTTCAAATATAAATTACACATAAAATTTATATGAAGACCTGACAATTAGAGATCCAAGTAGTATTATAGAATGAAAAATATCAACTCATACTAAACCAACAAGTTCATATTTAACTACGGAGATGGAACTTGTTTTATTGATGTATGTGTATGAATTGTGCTCATAATACATTTGTAGAAGTTGTAGAACCACAAGGTCCTTTGGAAAATCAAAGAAAGTCCAACATGGATGTTATGTTAGATGTTAAATAAGTCCCATGAGAAGGAGCAGTGGTATTTATAGCTAGCTTTGTGGGGATTTTTAGTGTCTAAACACGAT
Source organism: Picea mariana (assembly GCA_032191745.1). Classification (NCBI taxonomy): domain Eukaryota; kingdom Viridiplantae; phylum Streptophyta; class Pinopsida; order Pinales; family Pinaceae; genus Picea; species Picea mariana. The sequence goes on from JASDQU011401288.1 coordinate 37,954, forward strand.
AAATTGGAAGCCAAGCTGGACATTTTCTTCCAAATAAAAGTTTTGTTAATATAAATACTAGATCATTCTCATTTTTATTATAAGAGTTAGGAACTCTCATTTTGAATCTTTACTTCGAATGTTAGGACTCCCTACCTAAAATCATATGAGGACATACTGTTTAAGATGGATACATAGGGATGTTGAACTTTAGAACCTCAAAAAGTGTAGATTTAAGTTTTTTCAAACAATTATGTTGATTAGGTAGAGTGTGTATTGTACCTCTAGCCATTAGTGAAATTATTTTTGGAAGGTTTTAACTATATAATAAATATGTCATATTATTTAGGAGAAAAATAATACATCTTGTTAAAATATTTTTGATTGTTACTTTAATAGTTGCAATTGTGAACTGGAAGCAAAGTATAGTATAGGTAATCATACATTATTCATAAACTTCAAAATTGTACAAAGATCACACTATTCTATGTGGCTTAAAATATTATGATTGAATCATTGTGCTTGTGCCAAGAGGAAAACTGTAAACCATTATCTTTTATTCCAGCTCAAGAACAAGTGTAAAACCAACAACAACATCATATTTAAATAACTACTTATTGTGTCATTGTGGATCTTTGTAGCTTGTTCCAGATCCAACAACAGACACACTCAAAGACAAAACAATAACCATAGTGATCATTAGGATGAAGGAACCCTTGAAGAATTGATTTCACAAGCATAATCACATTACCAACAACAAAATTAGACCATGAAGGAAAGTTAGCACTTGTTATATTCCCTTCTAGCACAAACATAAATGCATTACCAACAACAATATTGCACCATGAAGGAAAGTTGGTGCTTTCTATCTTTCCTTCTAACACATTGCCAACATCTACATTGCACCATAAAGGAAAATTTTCTTTCTAGCACGAGGACAACAACATTGGCCACATCAACATTGCACAATGAAGGAAAGTTAGCCAATGCTATTTTTCCTTCTAGCACCGGCACAAACATTTTTTCTAGCACAAACACAATAGAAATTTCCACAACAACATTGAACAATGAAGGAATACTTGTAAATGCTATATTTTCTTCTAGCATTAGTAGAAGCACATTGAAAACAACAACACTGCACCATGAAGGAAAGCTAACGTCTTCTAGCTTTCCTTCTAACATATTCGCAATAAGAACATTGCAGTGAAGGGAAATTTTCTTTCTAGCATAAGCTCAACAACATTTCCCACACCAAAATTGCACAATGAAGGAAAAATAATGCATGCTAGATTTATTTCTATTATCAATACAAGCACATTTCCAACAACAACACTGCAACGTGAAGTAAAGCTACTTCCTACTATTCTTTCACAAGCATCAATGCATTTCCAACAATAGCATTCCACTAATAAGGAAAGATAGTGGACGCTAGCCTTTCTTTTAGCACACGCACAAGTGTATTTCCAATAAAAACTTTACACTATAAAGGAAACTAACACATGCCAGTTTTCATTCTAATACAACAACAAGTGCATTTCCAAGAAATGCATTGCATCATGAACAAAATCTAGTAGGTGCTAGTTTTCCTCTAGCATAAGCACAAATGGATTGCCAATAAAAACATTGCACTGTGAAGGAAAAAAAAATTGTAGCACAAGAACAACAACATTGCACTCTGAAAGAAAGATACAACATTTTAGTTTTTCATCTAGCACCATCACAAGTGCATTTCCAACAACAAAATTGCACCATGAAGGAAAGCTAGCATATGCTAGCTTTCCTTCTTGCAAAAGCACCGACACATTTCCAACAATAAATTCCACTGTGAAGGTAATCTAGCGCACGCTAGATTTCCTTCTAGCACAACCACAAGAGCATTGCCAACAACAACATTGCATTGTGAATGAAAGCTAGCACATGTTATCTTTCCTTCTAATACAAACACAAATGAAAACTAAAACATGCTAACTTTCCTTCTAGTACAAGCACAAGTGCATTGCCAAAAAATAAATTGCATCGTAAAGAAAAGACAACACATGTTATCTGTCCTTTGTCTTTTCTTATAACATAAGAACAGGCACATTGTCAACAACAATATTTCACCATGAAGGAAAGCAATCCCATGCTAGTTTTCCTCACAACACATTGAAAACAACATTGTTGCACCAAGGATGAAATCTTCCTTTCTAGCACAAAAACAACAACATTGCCCACAATAACTTTACACAATAAAGGAATACTTGTACATGCTATTTTTCCTTCTAGCACAAGAAAAAGAGCATTTTTGAACGACATTTTTCCACTATGGAGAAAAGTTAGCATGTGCTAGCTTTCCCTCTTACACAAGAACAAATGCATCTCGAGCAACATCATTCCACCATGGAAGAAAGATAGTGTGTGATAGTTTTCCTCCTTGTACAAGAACAATTGCATCTCGAACAACATCATTCCACCATGGGGGAAAATTAGCATGTGCTATATTTCCCTCTTTCACTAGAACAAACACATCTCGAACATTGTTCCATTATGGGGGAAATCTAGCACTTGCTATCTTTCCTTCTTGCACAAGCACAAGTGCTTCTCAAACAAAATCATTCCACCATGTGATATATTTATGTCTTGCACAAGAAAAAGTACATCTCTAACAACATCATTCCAAGGTGGGGGAAAGATAGCACGTGATAGCTTTCCCTCTTGCATAAGTACAAGAACATATCGAAAAATATCATTCCACCCATGGGAAAGCTACGAACTAACTTTCCCTCTTGCACAAGTACAAGAACATCTCGAAAAATATCATTCCACCCATGGGAAAGCTATCGTGTACTAGTTTTTTCTCTTTCAAAAGAACAAACGCATATCAAACAACATCATTCCATCGGGGGGGGGGGAAATCTAGCGTGTGCTAGCTTTCCTTCTTGCAAAATCACAAGCACATCTCGAACAAAATCATTCCACCATGGGGGGAAGGTAGCACATGCTAGATTTCCCTCTTGTGGAAGCACAAGCACATCACAAATATCATTCCACCATGGGGGAAAGATAGCATATTCTATGTTTCCCCCTTGTAAAAGCACAAGCACATATCAAACAACATCATTCCAGTGTGGGGGAAAGCTAGTATGTGCTAGATTTCCCTTTTTCACAAGCACAAATGCATCTCAAACAACAACATTCCATCATGGGGGAAATCTAGCATGTTCTAGATTTTTGTCTTGCACAAGCACAAAATCATCTCGAATGAAATCATTCCACTACAGTGGAAAGATAGTGCATTCTATATTTTCATCTTGCACAATAACATCTTGAACATCATCCCATAGTGGAGGAAATCTAGTGCATGCTAGCTTTCCCTCTTAGACAAGAAAAATTGCATATTGACTAACATCATTCCACCATGAAGTAAAGATAGTGTGTGTGATGATGCATGATACCCCTCAACCCACAGGTCGGAAGGTCTATGTCAACAGAATCTTTCCTTTACCATTGGCCCGAAGAGCTCTCAACAACCGCTCTTCTATTTCCCTTTCGGGAAATCTGCACCCACAGCAAATCCTCGTGGGATCCTCCCTTTGCACTTAGGAGATTGGAATTCGCGATATCGCGAGTCCTATGGGTGAGCACCTGCTCACTATGACCCCGAATCCTGAACTCCGAAACTCTGACTTGTCAGATTTCGTGAGTTCGCGAGTTGAGATAACATACAACTCTACCCATGAACCCTGAAATCTCAATATTATATTCATCGAAATCCCGAGATATCTGAATCTGACACTTTTCTCATTGTTGGCCCCACAACTAGCCTTCTCACCTTCTTGAGACTTCAACTTGATTTGACTTCTACATCGATAGTGTGCCACCTATCCACCTCACTGACCTATGTGGTCCCACACAATCGTATCAATCCTTCACGGCTTCACGCTTCATGATTTCATGAATTTTGATACAAAGTTTTCGGCCCTTCCACTCACGAAATCCCGATAGGAGATTTCACGAGTGATCTAATGGCTCCTAGCTGACTTGGATCGATGGCTCTGTCTCTCCTGATCTTGCCCATTTTGGAAT